>JALMGA010000029.1:4212500-4255000 GCA_023333525.1 Aspidoscelis tigris stejnegeri | reverse complement strand
TGGATTCCGTTTGGATTTGACGCTTTCAGAGCGTGGATACATTACGGATACGTATCAGATATGTATTTGTTCACACTGGATATGTATCGGATATTCATACGAATACGTTCATATCGAATCAAACTGTACCAGATTTGAAGGGGATCTATTCGTATGAATACGGATCTTCTAACACTCGATTCGTTATATATCGAATGTCAAAAAACGCATTCATGTACATCCCCAGTCGTCACACCACCTTCCCTTTTCATACTTCTAGGCAGCATCTGCAACCCTGAAACCTTTGAAACTCTACGCCTACGTAACTTCAGCCTTTAAGAGGCTTAGGAGATGCAAGAGGACCCACGACTTCTGGGCCACGTAGCATCAGCTTCCTTTTTAAATTCACAGGAAGCTTAACGGGTTGTAAGCCTGGGTTGATGCTGCTGCTTACCTTGTATGAATAAACCACCTTGCAGGTCAGTGGGTAGTTTCTGAGTGTACCAGAAGGACTGGAACTGCTGTCGTCAAAACCATCCATGCCGTCTTCCAGCTCTTCGCCTTCTTCCCTTTCCGCGTCAACGTTTAGCTAAAGGGAGAAAATTGGGAGGAGAAGAAAACAGTTGGGGTTAACTACGGATAAAAGCAGGAAGCGCTGACCTTCCGCGATCAAGACCTCAGCAGAGTGAGGATCCACAAGCCAAGGCGCAATTCAAGGTGTTAACTTTGACTTATAAGGCCCTAAATGACTTGGGCCCCAAATATCTGAAGGAACGCCTCCTCCCATACCAACCTGCCCGTGCCTTAAGTTCTGGAGGGGAGGCCTGCTCTGTGCTGTCTTCTCTCGAGATTAACTGACCACTTGTAGGCTATACTTTAAATGTTCTCCTCTGTCTCTCCCCTTTATGAATTTTCATTAGAAATATGTATCCATCATTCTCTCTTCTGCATATAAAAACAGAAGAAGGAAAGTTGGTTTTTATGCCCCACTTTTCTCATCCCTTAAGGGGACTCAAAGCAGCTGACAAACCTTCTATTCTTCTCCCCACAACAGACACCCTGTGAGGTAGGTGGGGCTGTGAGAGCTCAGAAGAGAGCTGTGACTAACCCAAGGTCACCCAGCTGGCTTCATGGGGGAGGGCGGAATCGAACGTGGCATTCCCAGATAACCATTAGACCAAACTGGCTCTACAAGACCCCCTTTGCTTACTGATCCAGACCAACACGGCTATGTCTTTGAATTCCAACTCCCAAATACGTGAATTTTCCACCTTTCTGCTGTGAGGTTTTTCTTGCCTCATGCCACTTTACCACCAGGTACATTACAGGCAGGGATACAAACACTTTTTTTCCTTTCCAGTTTGCTTTGCATCGAAGCCAACAGTACGGAAATCTGCATGCATGCTAATGGAGCCCCTTTGAACGTTCTGGCCTTCAAATTCTCTTTGAATCCCCAGTGCCACCAGTTACGCCTTCAAATATGATCCAGTCTAATGAAATCTGATTGGAATCTGCTCTGGAGGCGACTGGGCAACCGTTCGGAATGTAATGAAGCTTCACCTGGAGGCACAAAAGCTTTTGCTTTGCATGTGAAGTTAGTCTTCGAATACAAGGGGAAGTATTTCTTCGCCCAGAGGGTCATCGGTTTATGGAATTTGCTGCTGGAAGAGGTGGAAACAGCAACCAGCCTAGATGGCTTTAAGGAAGGGTTAAACAAATTTATGGACAGCAGGTGTATCAATTGCTACTAGAATGCATGCCTAGGGGCATCTTTCAGGTTGGGGGGGGGGGGAAGCAGGATGCTTCTAAGGCCATTTGCTGGGATTAGAGAGCAGGAAAAGGTTTGTTCTTGTCTCTGCTTGAGATGCCCATGGGCAATTGGTGGGTCATTGTGTGTGACAGGATGCTGGACTAGATGGGCTGTAGCCTGATCCAGCAGGGCTTCTCTTATGTTCTTATGTACAGCCAAAACTTGATTTGAATGCAAAGTTGTAAATATTCACAGTTCTTGTGAATTGCAAAGGTGATGAACATTTTTTGCTCACAGGTTGTCCATCCGTGGAGAAAAGGAACGGCCTTTCTTAGAAAGGAAGGAAGGAAGGAAGGAAGGAAGGAAGGAAGGAAGGAAGGAAGGAAGGAAGGAAGGAAGGAAGAAAGGAAGAAAGGAAGAAAGAAAGAAAGAAAGAAAGAAAGAAAGAAAGAAAAGAGACAACACCCCCAATTTGGGAATCTTTCTTTGATAACCCAAGAATGCCTGTAAGCAACCAGCTCCAGATGAGACCAGCCTAGCATGCAAGGTGCATAATGCGCCTGCTGATAAATCTCAGCGTGGGTCAGACAGTGCGGGGGACTGCCAAAGAAGAGGGGAATTGCTTTTCCCCAATTTTCTTTCTTTTGTTGTGCCAGTTATCTTTGTCTCAGGCCAGCATTCGCCAAACCAGTGGCACCCAAAGTCATTAAAGCTGACTGAATTAACGCTGGAGACATTCTCTTCTCTTAGACTGGGAAAGGCTGATGTTGTAAAAGGACCACTTGGCTTCTGAGAAGACCGCCTGAGGGCTGGGATAATGCAGGGACTGGAACACAAGAGAGGGACGGGGGAAGGCAGCCTTCAAATCTTTATTCAGCTATAAAGCGTCCTGGGTGACCTTGAATCAATAACTGTTTCTCAGCCTAACCTACAATGAGGATCAAAGTGGAATGGAGAGGAACTGGGTTTGCTGGCTGAGGTTCCTTTTTAAAAAAGAGACAAAATACAGATGGAAATACGGTATTTTTTTGGCATATGAAGTCCACCTTTTGTCCAAAACGATTTTTCCTAAAAATCACCCTGCGCTGTATTGTGAGCCAGTTTGGTCTAGTGGTTAGGGAGCCGGACTCTTATCTGGGAATACCGGGTTCAATTCTGCCCTCCCCCATGAAGCCAGCTGGGTGACCTTGGGCTAGTCACAGCTCTCTTCTGCGCTCTCACAGCCCCACCCACCTCACAGGGTGTCTGCTGTGGGGAGAAGAACAGAAAGCTTCGTCAGCCGCTTTGAGTCCCCTTAAATGGGTGAGAAAAGCAGGGTATAAAAGCCAACTCTCTTCTTCTTTTCTAAATTTACCTCTCCCTAAATATCCCAGTTATTTCTTTTAAGCCAGTGTGACCATTGTGATGTGAAATATGATACAATATAGTAGGAAGCCCTGGGCATACAGAGTACATTTCCCGATCTGAAAAATGCCCAAGGAAGAACGACGACTCCTGCATTGTCATAATATTCATCTACAGACACAGAAAGCAGAACTGTGGCACCTCAGATGTGAAAGTGACTGGATGAACCAAAGTACTCAAGGTCTTCTGAGCCCCATCACAGACTGAACGAAGGACAACTTCTTCAAAGATGTCTGGTCCAGGCCTACATAAGTGGAGCCCTGCTGGGTCAGGCCACAGCCCATCTAGTCCAGCATCCTGTCTCACAAGGTGGCCCACCAACTGCCCATGGGCATCTCAAGCAGATGACCAGAGTGGATCCTTCACCTGCTCTTGACTCAGTGACTGTCTCTCCAACCTGGAGGATGTACCTAGGTATTCATTCTAGTAGCCACTGATACATGTGTCGTCCATGAATTTGTCTAACCCTTCCTTAAAGCCATCTAGGCTGGTAGCTGTTACCACCTCTTCTGGAAGCCAATTCCATAGACCAACGATCCTCTGCGTGAAGACACAGGTTCCTTCCAGATTAGTGGATAAAAATCTGCAGTTATATAAAAAATCACAGCTTACCTGGCTGCGAAGTCACGCCAATGGGAGCTGAGCTTCAGTCTCAGCTCTCAACTGAAACTTTGAATTACCTGGTACTGCGGAGCGAGTGCTCATTGTTCTGCAGTAGGCAAATTCGAAGTAGTTGCAAGATTATGTGCTACTGCTACAAAGTACCGGGTGTCAGATGTGATGCCCATGCACCGACTGCACCTCAGAAGGCGCATTATCCCCCATTCGGGCCACACCCATGCTCCCCCTAGTCTGACCTGACTCTCCTACCCATCAGCTTCATAGATGCCCCCTGGTTCTTGTGTTGGGTGATAGAGAAAATATTTTTTTTCTACCCACCTTTTCTATACCATGCATAATTTTATATACTTCAATCAGGCTGTCTTTCAAGCTGAAGAGGCCTAGGGCTCCTTACAGTTGTTCATTTAAATGGAATATGGAAATTAGTGCCATGTGCTATCACGTTGCTTTAATGGAATCTGAGTTGTATGCATGGATGCCAAGTGTACAAAAACCGATCCCAGCACTTTGGTAATCCAAAGGATCCTCATTTAGCCCTATACTATATTCTATCTTAGTTCCTATCTTAAGGGGTTTCTAACAATAGAGTACTGGATAGAGAAATAAATCATTAAGATCCTAACTTCTGGCTTTGCATTCAGGAGGCCAGAGGTTGCAAAAGGAACCAACCAGTTCAAGAATGCAAGTCCACCGGTCCACCATGTCTTTTATCCCTTCCGTTTTTAGGTCTTACTCTGTGCAGCAAATCACAAGAGCACAAATGGCTTCATTTATAAATGTCTAGCAGATTACAATAAGAATAAAACATATAAAAAGAAAAACAATAATAATTAAAAATATCACCTCCTCCTTCCCTCCCATATCCACCCTCCCTGCCTAACAGGACAGCACCCCAAGAAGCTATTTAGATGGAAAAAAACTGGTTGAAAAGATACGTTTTCACCAGGTACCAAAAGGTATACAATGTAGGTGCCTGGCGAACCTCAAGAGGGAGGCTGTTCCAAAGTCTAGGGGCCACCACAGAGAAGGCCCTACGCCTTGTACCTCTGCAAGAGAAGGAACTCCAAGAAGCCCCCCTCCTTGAGATCTCAGTGTATGGGCAGGTCTATATGGGAGAAGGCGCCCCTTCAGATACCCAGGATGTTCATAGCTGATACATATCTGTTCATAGCAGATATGTATCTTCTCATTTGCAGATAGGTATCTATTGTATCATATACGTATCTGTTTGTAGCAGATACATATAGAATGCTTGAACGAATACATAAGAATAGATTTGTATCGAATAGAATTTAACACATTTGAATGTGTTCTATTCGTACGAATATGGACTTTTGAACATTCGATTTATTTTTAATTGAACGCCAAACCCCCCCGCCACACACACACTTGTGCGCATCCTTAACCTGTGGTGAATTGGCTTCCTTGTTCCACAAGACCTCAGCAATGTGCTATATTCTGAAAACTTGTTTTCTGTTTTTACCATTCATAGGGGGCCAGCTGGATAGAAGTTATTGGCCGGTCTAAACCCAAAGTCCTTTAGAAGAAGAAATGGGGGGGAGGGGGCTTCCTTTGTTGTTATTAATAAAAAGTGCGGCAGAATCACTGTTGGTTCTCTAAATATCAGGAGCTCAAAGCTGGCTCTATTCTCCTCGAATGTTCCTGCCAGCGCAATAGCGCATAACCATGCAAAGCAGATTTTACGGACACTTGTTCAAGAACATCTGGCCTTGGTCTGGTATAATTAAAAACATAACATAAATATGCTCACGAGTGTGTGGGTTGTTCTAAATCATGCCTTGAATTACTGCATCTTGAGCAGGGAAGGGGAAGAGAAAAATGAGATGATGCACATTGTAGAAAGGAAAGAAGGAAGGAGAAAGATGGCAGAACGGGAGTCATGGTGCCCGGGAAAGCAAGCCCTGAACCCCTGTGAACTCAAACCTAACTGGACCTTTGGCATGTCTAAAATTCATGGGCAAGGACAGTTGTTGTTTTTATAGAATGCGAAACTTTGGTTCCCGCAAACTACCATGTAATGCAAGACTGTATTATGCCAGTAAGTGCCATCTTTGGAAAAATGGGGGGTTCAGGGACAGAAGGGAGGGGCTGTGGCTCAGTGATAGAACAAACTGCCTGGAAGGCAAAGAGAGTGCTAGTTCGATCCTCAGTCTCTCCCTGGAAGAAAGGAATGGTAAACCACTTCTGTATCTCTGCCAAGAAAACTGCATAGTGCCCATGGAGTCTGGGAGAGACTGTAGCTCAGTGATAGAACAAACTGCCTGGAAGGCAAAGAGAGTGCTAGTTCGATCCTCAGTCTCTCCCTGGAAGAAAGGAATGGCAAACCACTTCTGTATCTCTGCCAAGAAAACTGCACAGAGGCCCAGTCAAGCATCTACCTACCTACCTACCTATCACACTGCACTTTATATCCTGCCCTTCTCCAAATGATCCCAGGGCAGGTTACAATAAGGATAAAACATATCAAATATTAAAACATAATTAAAAATATAACTCCCCTCCCTCCCACCTCCACCCTCCTTCCCTAACAGAACAGCATCCTGAGGAAGTTATTTAAATGGCAAAACCCTGGGTAAAAAGATACGTTCTCACCAGGCACCAAAAACTATATAGTGCAGGCGCCTGGCTATATCACAAGAGGAAGGCTGTTCCAGAGTCTAGGGGCCACTACAGAAAAGGCCCTCCTGCAAGTCCCTATGCCTCGTACCTCTGAAAGAGAAGGAGCTCCAAGAAGTCCCTCTCCTTGAGATCTCAGTGCCTGGGCAGGTCTATATCAGAGAAGGTCCTCCTTCAGATACCCAGGGCTCAAGACGTTTAGGGTTTTATATGTTAGTGTCCACACCTTGAATTGGGCTCGGTAGCGAATAGGTAGCCTAACACATAATCTAGTTTGGAAAGTAGTAAAGAACCTGTTTTACCGGGCACTAGAGCTTCAAAGGAACTGCCAGCCCCATGACTAACTGAGGATCAGTTAAGCAACACCAATATTTCTCGCAAATAAAACTATGTAATTGCAAAAGCAAATTTGCTTTCCAGTTGGATCGGAAAAAATTTGTCACTATTTATGGGAAATTCTGCCATCTTCTGTAAGAGAGCATCAAAGTTTGCTAGATAATGGCACAAGGGAGTTTTCTTTTCTTTTCTTTTCTTTGCTGCCTCGGGAAACTTCTTCAGGTACTGTGCAGTTATTGTACATTTGGTGGTGCAATAAATTCAAAGTTAAGCCAAACAGTAAGCCAGTGGAAAAAACTGATTCTTCCACAAGAGATGCCCAAATGTTTCTACAATAATAAACTTGTTAAAAATGTTGTTTTTGCAGCAACTGGCCAAACAGTTGCTCCCAAGAAACTGATTATTTCATCTGTATTTTGATGTCAGGCTAATCACTGGAATTCGGATCGTTTTTGATTTTTAAAGAATGTGTTCAAGATCGGGAGTTACTTGGAATGAACGATCTAACATATACAAATGCAAAGAGCACAAAAACTAATTTGCTGAAGGCTTCCAAAGCCTGTCATATTTTTGTTTTTTAAAAAAAATCACACATGTTCTAATTACTGCAGGGAATATACAGCAGGCAGCAAAATGACACAGTTGGGTATTGTGTTGTTTTTTTTCATTTTACAAAGTTAGATTTTCAGCTGCTCTACAAAATGTCAGCTTCTTGCTAATTCTAGCCTGCCTGCCAAGAGTAGATCAGTCTTTTACAATCCAAAGTTTGGCTGGGAAGCTGACTGTCCAAAAGGGGAGGAATGGAAATCAGACTTTATTCTCCCACTCTCCGACATTTGCCAGCGTGCCAGGGGATGGCAAAGGGCTAGAGCTGTTCCAACTCCTGGCACCTTGTACCGGGCAGAGTAAAAATGTTGGGGAGAATCCAGGTTTGCAACAGAAAACCAATGGAAGCAGGAAATGAATGAAGAAGGGAGGCAGACAAGAAGAGTCCATTGTGCGGAAGGAAGATTAAAGTCTTCGCTCTTTTCAGCTTTTTCGGAATCAAAACAAAGTCTGCGCATGTAAATCTATGTTCACATATTCCCATCTTTCCTTCACTTTGATTCTTCTACACATCTTCCTGGCACCCCATGCAGATTTTAAGTTCTCTGGAGACAAGGGTGATTTTTCTTTTCACAATGATGTTACATTTCGGTATCACATGCATTTGATACTAAATTACAATGCCTTTAGAGAACAGAAAGCTGTAGAGGGCAGACCTCAGGCTTGTAACAGTTTCTAAGGTCATTTCGGGCAACTAGACCCTTAGGGAATAGCACAAGGCTTCTAAGTCTGAATAGCCCCCCAAGGAAGAAGAAGGAGAAGAAGAAGAAGAAGAAGAAGAAAGAGAAGGAGGAGGAGGAGGAGGAGGAGGAGAAGAGTTGGCTTTTTTACTCCCCTTTTCTCACCCATTTAAGGGGACTCAAAGTGGCTGACAAACCTGTTCTTCTCCCCACAACAGAACACCCTGTGAGGTAGGTGGGGCTGTGAGAGCTCAGAAGAGAGCTGTGACTAGCCCAAGGTCACCCAGCTGGCTTTGTGGAGGAGTGTGGAATCAAACCCAGTCTTCCCAGATAAGAGTCTGGCTCCCTAACCAAATGGTGTATGTGTGTGTGTGTGTGTGTGTGTGTGTGTGTGTGTGTGTGAGAGAGAGAGAGAGAGAGAGAGAAACATACCCTTCCCACGACAAATCACTGAACTTATTTTTTCAGATTTAGAAACTAAGTATGCTTAACATTAGTCTATCCTCGCTTCCCTTCCAAGTTAGCACCAATCCTGCGCACACTCAAATATTAATACTATTTGAACTGCTGATCTTTAAGCAACGACAGTTATTCAATGGAAAACAGAGAGAGGAAAAGGGGGAAAGGGAAGGAAGAGACACTTCCAGATCTTCCTCCTTAAAAAGGCTTATCCTTGCTTACCTTTGAACAAGCCGTAGCCTATGGCCACATCACTGGCCGAGGAACCTTCGAATAAGCTAGCACTTTGGTTGTCACGCTTCTCGAGTAACCTCCCTTCCCACAGTTTTATTCTCCTTTTTTTCCAGGCAGGTGTAAAGTCTGATACCTTCAGCAAGGGCAGTTTTCAAGTCTGCTAGCTTCAAGCCTCCCTACGTGTCTGCTTCCGAGGCTGTTTAGCTATTTTATGCATTAATCAGCAAGCTAGGTATGATGTAATTTCATCTCCGAGTCCCTGTATCCTGCCTTTCCGGGAAGGGTTTTCTTCTATTTACTTTCCATCCCTTGTGCTTCGGTCTCTTTCGCAATTGCTGCAGCACACAGGGCCAGCTCTCAACATACGCGGAGTCATTTTAAAAAAAATTCACATTACCAAACAGGCCCTCTCCTATTTCCAGCCAAAAATTCTCCTCTTGCACATCTATTATTTCCGTTGGAAACAACATGGCTGCCCATACCAATGGGAATTTCCACTGCAAACAGCAAGGCCATGTCCCCATGATCAGGATACTCTGAGGCGAATGTGAGTTCGCCTCGGGAGAGTCCACACACAAAGCCCTAATTTGGGCTACAAGAGAGACAAAAAGCAAAAAACTGTCCTCACCCTGAATTAGGGGGCAAGAACGGGTTATCCTAGGGGCATGGGAACACTCCCGGATTACGATCGCAGCATCAGCGAGCGGGGTTTCGCTGTCCCTGCCACTAATGCTGTGATCGCAACTGGCCCCCCTTGCCTGAGCGCTTAATCGTCCAGGTAGTGTTTTAATCATTTTACCGGAACTCTGCCTGTGCTCCTGACAGCCCCTATGCCTGCCTGATGGCTGCTCAGCGATCGTTTGGGGTAAAGGAAGCCCTTACCTGGCCGATTAAGCTCTCAGGCAAGCGGGGTGGTGGAGAAAACCGCGACATCATGTTGCAGGGATTTACCATTGTTTTCATGGGGACTCCTTAATTTATTTATTTATTTATTCCCATTTCTATCCCCCCCCATACCCGAAGGTCTCTGGGCGGGTAACAATGGATCAGACAACATATTTAAAAACATATTAAGAACAAAATACAGATTAAAACATATTAAAAACACAATACAAATTAAAACAAGGTACTTGGTTAAAAATTCTGATGTAAGCCGTGCGCTCAATAGTGTATTCATAAGAACTGTAACTGAGGGGAGAATGTATCACCTCAGCCAAAGGCCAAGGCAAAAAGGTACGTTTTTACAGCCTTCCTAAATGATAACAAGGAAGGGGCATGGCGCACCTCGAGGGGGAGACCATTCCACAGTCTGGGGGCCACCACTGAAAATGCTCTCTCCCGGGTGCCCACCAACCTCACTACTGAAGGTGGTGGGACAATCAGGAGGGCCTCTTCTTCGGATCTCAAGGCACAGGCAGGTTGGTATGGGAGAAGGCGTTCCTTTAGATATTTGGGGCCCAAGTCATTTAGGGCCTTATAAGTCAGAGTTAACACCTTGAATTGGGCCCGGTAGCAAATTGGCAGCCAATGCAGTTCTTTAAGAACCGGCGTGATGTGTGTCCAGCTAGCTGTTCTAGTCAGCACTCTGGCGGCTGCATTTTGCACTAGCTGCAACTTCCGGACCGTCTTCAAGGGCAGCCCCAGGTAGAGCGCATTGCAATAGTCCAGTCTAGAGGTTACCGGAGCATGGATAACTGTGGCCAGGTCATCTCTATCCAGAAAAGGCTTCAGTTAACGTACCAGCCGTACAGTAGATGAGAAGGCTTGATGTGAATTAAGATTCACATTAAGGCTGCCCTGAATCCAACATGAGGCACTGGCAGCCCCATGGGGACGCAGCCCGAGAGGAACTTTGATTAAGTTGCAGTGGCAGGAAAAATATTAATCACAGGTCCCCCCCCACCCCACGCACACACGGTCCCAATCCTTTGGGGCTTTTCTCTCCTAAGGCACGTTTCTCCTCTCGCTCTTGACCAAAGAGGTAGCTGCTGTTCCTCTTTCTGTACTGTAATTGTTCTAATTACTGGAATCTTAATAGTCTTTTTTACACTGGTTTACTGTAACCCCCTCTCCCCAACCTATGTGTATAAGGGGGATAGAAACGTAAGCAAACAAGAAAAAAGATACACCATATGAAAGCAATGTTCCATGTGACCTGGGCTGTGGTCACACATTAAGTACTGTGTCCTGTTCTGGGCACCCCAGTTCAAAAAAGACATTGACAAACATGAGCAAGTCCAAAAGAGGGCTACCAAAATGGTGAGTGGTATGGAAACCGTGGCTGAATTTGCACTTAGGTCTCTGGTATGCAATTAGGACAGCTCTGGTACAGCTCTGGTAGAGCATATCTCTTACCAGAGCTGACCTAATTGCATACCAGAGGCCCAAGTGCGAATTCAGTCCATGTCCTATGAGGAAAGGTTGAAGGATCTAGGAATGTTTAGCCTACAGAAGAAAGACTAAGAGGAGATATGATGGTGGTCTTCAAGTCTCTGAAGGGCTGTCACAGTGCAGAGGGATCGTCCCTATTCTTACTTGCACAAGATGGGAGGACTAGAAACAATGGGATGAAACTTCAAGGGAGTCAATACAGATGAGATATTAGGGAAAACTTCCTGACAGGGAGGACGATCAGTCAGTGGAACAGGTTGCCATGGGAGGTGTTGGGTTCTCCTTCTCTGGAGTTCTTCAAGCAGAGGTTGGGCCTACATCTGTCTGGGATGGTTCAGGAAATCCTGCATTGAGCAGGGGGTTGGACTCGATGACCCTAGAGGTACCTTCCAACTCTATGATTCTATGATTAAACCTTCTTCAGCCCATCTTCAGGTCTGATTGATCACACCTTTTCATTTCTATCTGTTTTATTCGTAGACTTTCCTTCAGGAAATGGAGGTGGAAAGTCCACAAATAAAACAGAAACGAAAAGGTGTGAGCAGTCAGATCTGAAGACGGACTAAGAAGGTTTTAAGTGAAGGGCCATGGTCACACCTTCCTGAAATAGTCCGTCCTGTTAAGAAGCTGAACTGAAGATGTCCTAATTCTGTTCACACCCAATTCCTGATAATCCGTCCACAGACTGTCCTCAGTTTGGGCTTCTGTGCTCACACCTTTTATGTTATCGCTCCGAGCCTCCTTTATTATTATTATTACTATTATTATTATTAAAGTTTATTTATCAAGCGCTATAAATGCACATGGTGCTGTACAAGCAGCAAAAATTTAAAAGACAATAGAGCAAAAGAAAAAGACAAATATACACAATTAAAAATTACTAAAATAACAAAGTTAAAATAATACATGACATCACAATAGATATCTATTATACAACTCTATAGTTCTCTACCCCTCTAGGTTGTATCAACACCACCTGGGGTGTTTTTCCACTTAGCACTAAAGTACCCATTAAGGACTCATTAGGGGCCCTTAATAGGTCCTTAAAGGGTACTCTAGTGCTAAGTGGAAAAACACCCCTGCATTCTGATAGGATAAAGTTCTGCCAATCAAGAGTGGCAATGGGGTGTGTTTGGAGTTGGGGGGAGGTGCTGATGGCAAACTTGATGGTAACACAGGGCACTGCTGGGGTAAGGGGACTGTGCCCTCACACAGATGCAGGCGAGGGATACCCCAACCAGCATGCACCTCCACCTGCACAGCCATTCCTGAAGAAAAATGAGCAGCTGTACTGTGCTGTTTGCCTTAAAGCTGCTGAAGCACTTTTGCTTTTCAGCAAAAGTCCCCTTTTACAGAAAGGAAACTTTGTTTCCCTTGCACATTGCTGAAGCAAAATGGAAGATACGTTGCCTGTAGAACTGTATCATTTATACTCTTGCACCCCCTCCCCAAAGTGCTTTTCTGGCCATATTTTTTAAAAATCAATCCAGCTTTTCCACAAAGCCACTAGAAAGCAAGTGAAAAAAAATCTACTGCTTTATCGGTTTAGCGGAAAACTGATTTATATTTTTGAAAAACGACAAGAGTCTTCCAGCGTGTGATTGGAACAAAGGGGAATCGGGGGGGGGGGGGGAGGGAGCAAGGAGAGGGAACCATCCTAGGCATGGTGGTGAGCAAAGTAGAAATTGCTTGTCAGGAATAGAACAGGGACGGGAGGAGTACAGCCAACTCTGGTGTGTGCCACTCACAAGTACAGGCCATTGGATGGAAAGAAAGGCAGGTTCCACCCATCATGGTACAGTTCAGCCCCTTTTAGTCTGGTTTGCCATGCTGAATGGGAACATGAGGGTGTTTTTCCACAAGAACAAAGTACCCGTCAGGGACCCATTAAGCACCCATTTGGCTCAGAGCAGGAAGACCCCATTTCCACTGCAGACTCCATTAGAGCCACATTTGTTTCCACCCGTTCTAGGGAAATCCGGATCATATAGGTCCTTCAGGACCTATAATCCAGATTTCCTGTAGACCCCGTTAAAGGGGTCTACAATGGGATCCTTCAGGCATCAAATCTGGATTATATGAAGCATGTTTCCACCACAATCGGGCAATGGGGTCTTGGGAGGGGGGGAGGGCACACCCATGGGGGGGGGTGCCCCCAAACCCAAAGCTCCAAAGCCTGTGCACAATCTCTGTAGCCGGCTCTGAAGAATAGCACAGGCTTCAAAGAAGACCCCACATGAGAGCAATGCCATTCCTATGGACCTTTGTCAAAGGCTCCAGACTTTGCGGCAAATCTTTGGTGTTTATGGCAAAGCTCCAGAGATTCTCCAGAGAATCTTTGGAGTTTATGGCAGAGCTCCAGAGATTCTCCGGAGCCGCTCTGGAGAATCTTTGAAGAATTTCCGGAGCATCTATGGAGACTGCACCCGCTGTCCCCCAAAACACCTGGGGTGATGGGTGGGCACCATGTGGGTAGATCCGGATTCGCCACATGGGTGTGCCAGCGTTTCCACTGTGAGCAAGCTAGCACCCATTGCTTGGGGTGCTAGACCACCTGTGGAAATGCACTGGGTACTTTCCTTAATCCAGATCTACTAGATCTGGATTAGCTGAAGGACCCATTCCTTAGATCCGGATCATCTTAGTTCCGGATTAAGGGAGGTCAGTGGAGAAAACCCCTGAGTCCTGTGAAAAAGTGAACTCCAGAAAGTATGAATGGAAGATCAGGGACAAAGGGTATGAACAGAGTGACTAGAGGATGGCCTGAAGACAACTTACAGTGAAGGTGTGGCCACGGCCAAGGTGTGACCATAACACTGGTTCTAAGTCTGTACGAAGGCTAGTATTCTGAAGCCAGCCAGCCAGTCAGAATAGCAGTTAGCTATTAAATTGTGCCAACCTCTTGTTAATAGGCTCTGCTGCGAAGGAGCTTTGCAAAGCAACTGGCCAGGCTTTAAAATGCGCCTCCTTTTAAAGCTGTTTGGTATACTGTATATGAAAGAGTCACATTTCCAAATGTGAGTGTGATATGGCTTTTGAACCCAATAGTGTCTTGGAATGAGATGCATTTATGCACCAAGCTAATGGTTGCAGATATTCTCCCAGCACAGACAGCGAAATCACAGTTACCCTTTCTGGATTTGGCCTCTCGATGCTTCCAACAATGTGCTGATGGAACACAAATCTGACGCAAACACACTATAGCGCAGCGGTGCAACCATTCAGCAGTAAAAAGACAAAGGTTACAAAGTAAAATTGTACCAAGTGTGAAGAGCCGTTACTGGCCACCGCAGGGAGACTCGCCCATCGCTCGTTTTCCAGTTCCTCATTCACTTGGTTCATTGCACTTTTCAGCCATGTGTCCACTGAAACCCCAATCTGCTTTAGGAGGTCGAGCCGAGCTTCTGCTTTCAGCTTTATTATCTGTGATAGAACCAACAACAATAGAGTATTATTGAATCCTTCTTGGGAACACAGTCAGGTGAAGGGGTGGGTGTCACCAAGAAGATGAGGTTTAGAATGAAATATAAATTAATGCTGCACTTGTAAGAACATGAGAGGAGCCCTGCTGGGTCAGGCCACAACCCATCTAGTCCAGCATCCTCTCACCCAGAGGCCCACCAATTGCTCTAGCAGAAGACAAGTGCAAAACCTTCACCTGCTCTCAAATCCCAGCAAATGTCCTTTAGAGGCATCCTGCCTGTCTCTCCAGCCTGAATGATGTACTTAGGCATCCATTCTAGTAGCCATTGATATATCTGTCCTCCATGAATTTAACACTTCCTTAAAGCCATATAGGCTGGTTGCTGTCACCACCTCTTCTGCCAGCCAATTCCATAGACCGATGACCCTCTGAGTGAAGAAATCCTTCCCCTTGTCTGATCTGACTCTCCTGCCCATCAGCTTCATAGACATCCCCTGGTTCTAGTGTTTGGTGATAGAGATAAGGGTTTTTTCCCCCGCTATCCACCTTTTCTATACCATGCATAACTTTATATACTTCATTCAGGTCCTCTCTTAAACACCATCTTTCAAGGCTGTACAGCTGCTGATGCATTTGCTAGAAGCAACGAGATCAAGTGTCTGGATTTTTTTTTATTGCCATAACCATTATTTTAACCAGAACTCATTTTTACTAGTACTGCTTGTTTTAAGTACTCTTTTAGATCAACTGCAATTTTCAAAACTTGTATTATTTTGTGACATAGTTGCATGAAAAAAGAAGGCAATAAAAGCTCAGAATTATGCTATTTGAGTGCGCAGATACTGCTGTTCAGTGGCACAGAACATGCTCAATTTCAGACACTCCTAATTAAAATAAACTCTACTGCAAGACCGGTGAAAATGGGCAAAGTAACGCAGCTCCAAATGCACAAACTGTCAAAGCCTCAAAAACTGGAAGGCAAACATTTGTCTACACCTGTAGCATGACTAAAATTCACCAAATTTCCCTGTGCTGAATATTTTGAAAGTAATGTTGATGAACAATGCTCGGGTGACTTACAGATTAGACACTGTAATGCGCTCTATGTGGGGCTACCTTTGAAAATAGTCCAGAAGCTAGAACTAGTGCAGAATGCAGCAGTTAGATGCACATTATACCAGTCCTGAAAGATCTGCGTATCCATTACTGAGCTCAAGGTGTTGAGGCTAACATATAAAGCCCAAACCGGCTTGGACTCTGGGTATCTGAAGGACCACCATTTCCCCACACACATTGCCCATGCATTGAGATCTCAGAGGGAGGACCTTCTTTTAGTTTGTTCTCTCTCAGAGGCACAGGGGTTAGGGACATGCAGGAGAGCCTTTTCTGCGGTGGCCCCCAGATTCTGCAACAGCCTCCCTCTTGAGGTTTGCAAGGTTTCTACATTATATGGTTTTTGGTGCCTGGTTAAAACTCTCCTATTCACCCAGGCCTTTGAAGTTGAGCTCGCTCTGGGTGCTTTCCTGCCAGGGAAGGCGGGAAGCTGAATGTTTTATATATTTCATTTTTAACTTTCAGTGAATGGTGGGACATCTATTCTTAAATAAGTAAGTAAATCAATCAATCTCAGACTGAAATACTAACGATTCCTTGCAAGCAGATGGCACTTTCGTTCTGAAATGGTTAACCACAGATTGATGAGGCAAGAAAGTGTAAACCAATCCAAGCATGAAGGCAGATGCTATCAATGCTCTCTCCAATTAACCCAAGGAGGCAGGGGCGCTGGAAGAGTTTTAACCTCCTCAATCCCACATGCCCTGCACTTTCAGTACTAGCTTTATCCATCCAGATTTTCCACCAGCTGTAATGAGAGTGCCACTAAAAGGCTTCAGTGAGATTGGTCAGCCTTCTTTCTAAACAAGGAAGTCACGCCAGGCAGCCTGGGGCCTGTCTGGACTTGACCATATTCTGGAATATATCTCAGGATCAGGCTCTCTGGTCTGCAGGCTAATGCGGACTCTGGCAGGCCTCACCTGGGGCCTGCTGTGGCTTTCACTAGGATATGGACAGCAGCAGCCCCTAATTTCCAGGATATATTCCAGAATAAAGCCAAGCACAAACAGAAGAAGAAGAAGGAGAAGGAGAAGGAGTTGGCTTTTCTACCCTGCTTTTCTCACCCATTTAAGGGGACTCAAAGCGGCTGACAAACCTTCTGTTCTTCTCCCCACAACAGTCACCCTGTGAGGTAGGTAGGGCTATGAGAGCTTAGAAGGAGAGCTATGACTAGCCCAAGGTCACCCAGCTGGCTTTTATTGAGGAGAGTGGCATCCAACCTAGTATTCCCAGATAAGAGTCCAGCTCCCTAACCACTAGACCAAACTGGCTCACGGTCACTGCACTAGCTGCCTACGTGTCACAGAGTCAGTTCAAGGGACCAACATTAATCTGTAAGGCCCTAAATGGGTTGGGCTCCAAACATCTAAAGGAACGCCTCCTCCCATATAGACCTGCCTGTGCCCTAAAGTCTGCTGGGGAGGTGCTCCTAGTAGTCCCATCACCTAGAGTAGTTATGGGGATGGAAATGCTTGGAAAGCCTCAGGTTATGGAACAGTCTCCCCTCCGAGGTGTGTCTGGCAACCTCACTGTATGTGTTCAGAAGACGGGTGATGACGTACTCTTTGCCAAGGCCTTTGGTGGAGGGAACAACATTCCCAACCCACGCAGGCATTGTCATGCGTTTTTATCTGTTTTCATGGTGACTTTATTGTGGCCTCCCCAAGACCTTTGGATATAGGGCAGGATAGACCGACCGACCTACTGACGAACCAACCAATCGACGAACCGACCGACCGACCCACTGGCTGTGGAGTCCGCTATAGCATTATGTTCTCATGTTCTGATTTCATGCTCCAAATCAAGAAACACTCTGCTGGATTTGCTGGGCCAAAGTGCCTTACACGTGACCAACCCAGTGGGCACACTACTTCTCAACGCTGCAACTAAAGGGGGTGGGGTTCCCAGATGTAGCTGAAAAAGATACACACAACAGTCACGAGGCCAATGAAAAAGAACCAATGCAGGGATTTTTGTGGGGACTCAAGAGCAGGTGAAGGTTTTGCCTTTGTCTTCTGCTTGAGATGACCAGAAGCAACTGTGGGACACTGTATGAGACAGGAAGCTGGACTAGATGGCCTGTGACTTGATCCAGCAGGGCTCCTCTTAATTTATGGAGGACAGGTGTTTCAATGGCTACTAGAATGGATCCCTAGGTACGTCCTCCAGGCTGGGGAGACAAGCAGGAAGCCTCTAAAGGCCATTTGCTGAGATTGAAGATCAGGTGAAGGTTTTGCCCTTGTCTTCTGCTTGAGATGCCCATGAGCAATTGGTGGGCCATTGTGTAAGACAGGATGCTGGACTAGATACATCCAGCAGGGCTCCTCTTAGGTTCTTATGTAAGTATGACCAAAACAGGTGAGATGGAGCCTGTTCCCGTTCAAAACCTATGGTGAATGATGAAACCTCTCTTTGTCTCATAGGCTTACTGCAGGTCTGCAGACAGGGTGCCCTTCCAGAAATCCTCAAAACTCTTCCTGCATGAGGATTTAGATCTCAGAAAGATCCATGAAAGATCCATGTAATCCCACACAAACATTTTTGGGCAGATTTTAAAGCAAGGGTGAAAGGTTCCCATCCTACTTCTCCCAACTGAAAGACAGAACACCAGCAGAGTCTTATTGCGCCCGCTTCCAAAGGCCAGGAAGATAAATTCATTCTGATTAAGGGATGTCAGGGGAAAGGACCCAGGGAGCGAGAGTCTGATGCAGGTTTTCCTGGGAAAAAGCAAGGCCGCTGAACCAGGAAAACGTTTTTGTGCCGCATCCACTCAAGCAGCATGACTTATCACTAAGCCACTGGATGAATGATTGAAGGACACAGACACCAGCTCTCCCAGGCAATTATTTCAAAGTTCTTTCATGCTACAGCACACACAATTACCTCCAAAGTGTTATTATAAAAAAACAACAAAGAGCCCTCCTGAAGATAAGTGGAGAAAATAAGTAATAAGAGGAGAAAATAGGTGACTGGGTGGGGGCTGCATTCTAATTCTTACCTTGGAACTAGAGATATGCAAAACTGGGCTCTACCCAGTTTGGTTTATTATGAAGCCAACACGGGCATAAGGTAAACTGATCACCCCTTAAAGTGGAACAAGATGGTCAGCAAAGGTCTCACAAACGTCATGCCCTTCGTGGGTGCCAAACCTACCCTCCAGTCTGGGACGAGCTGTTGCCATTGCCCATGTACATAAGAACATAAGAGGAGCCCTGCTGGATCAGGCCACAGCCCATCTAGTCCAGTATCCTGTCTCACACGGTGGCCCACCAATTGCCCATGGGCATCTCAAGCAGAGACAAGGGCAAACCTTCTCCTGCTCTCGAATCCCAGCAAATGGCCTTAGAGGCATCCTGCTTGTCCTTCCAGCCTGAAAGATGGACTTAGGCACCCATTCTAGTAGCCATTGATACATCTGTCATCCATAAACTTGTCTAACCCTTCCTTAAAGCCATCTAGGCTGCTTGCTTTTACCACCTCTTCTGGCAGCAAATTCCATAGACCGATGACCCTCTGGGAGAAGAAATACTTCCCCTTGTCTGATCCAACTCTCCTACCTACCAGCTTCATAGATGCCCCCTGGTTCTAGTCTTGTGTGAAAGAGAAAAGACATTTTCTCTATGCACCTTTTCTATACCGTGCATGTTTTTACATACTTCAATCAGGTCCCCTCTTAAATGTTGTCTTTCCAGGCTGAAGAGGCCTAGATGTTGGTTCTTTGAAGGTTCTTTTGGCTTTCAGGCATGCTTCCATCACTTGCTGGTGCCTTCCAACAATGGAGAACTGCAACCCCTCCCAGAAGGCCAAGCACACAGATGTATGTATGCAGATCCACTTCCTGGAACGCCTTGGATGCAATGGATTGTCTTTGAGGTCTTCTAAGTGGAGCCACACACAGGCGTGTACTTGGCCCTCCGGGATATTGGGAGGTCCAGGCTAACATGAGGTGCCAGTCTGGTGCTAAACAGATCTTCAGAGGACCACACAGCTGGCAGCAGTAGCCCACCCCAGGGACGAAGAGGGGGAGAGCAATCCAACCAAAATGGCTCACTGTGAACAAGTAGAACTGGAAAAGGTGCAGAAAAGGGCAAGCAGAACGACTAAGCGTCTGGAACACCTCCCTTACAAAACCAGGCTGCAACGTCTAGGCCTCTTCAGTCTGTATTTTGTATTTATGATATGGTCAATCGACTAATCGTTAATAAATAAACAAGTTCCTTTCAGGCTGGGGCGATAGCCAGGACGCATTTCAGGCCATCTGCTGGGATTCAGGAACAGGAGAAGGTTTGCCCTTGTCTCTGCTTGAGATGCCCATGGGCAACTGTGTGCAACAGGATGCTGGCCTAGAAGGGCTGTGGCCTGATCCAGCATGGCTCCTCTCATGATCTTATGTTCTAAGTGGGGTCCATCTCAGACTGAATGCTGACATTTACGAGGGGTTCCATCAGATAGTGAGCTGCGTGAAACCCAATGTTTGCACAGAACTGGTTCGTCAAGAACCCAGTTAAGCGTCTCTCTATTAGGCCTTACATTAACTGCCACAGTATTACCCCAATTTTTTACCTAATCCGGTATTTTAAAAAATATGTGGACAAAACATGTGACCTTTCACCTAGGAGACTTGGTTGCTCAGACAGACAACAAGCAAAACTCAAAAGATGCAAGAACTAAAAGACAAGTGCTGTACATAAATGCCAAGTTCCACTCAGATGAGTCACAACTATAGCTGCTAGTTTTCTAAGATGACATAAAAGGCAGGGATTTTTTTTTTAGAAAAAGAAAATCAAAAGTCGCCCCTGAAAAAAAAAAGCCAAATGATTCTACATGTCACTGGGAAGAACATCTCAGATTATGGGAGAACTATTACAAACTATGCAGCCAGATTTAGTAGCAGCAGCATCAGAAGAGCTGGCTTTTCTACCCTGCTTTTCTCAACCATTTAAGGGGACTCAAAGCGGCTGACAAAGCTTCTTTTCTCCCCACACCAGACACCCTGTGAGGTAGGTGGGGCTGTGAGAGCTCAGAAGAGAGCTGTGACTAGCCCAAGGTCACCCAGCTGGCTTCATGGGGGAGGGTGGAACCAAACCCAGTATTCCCAGATAAGAGTCTGGGTCCTTAACCACTAGACACCCTGTACATGACCCGGCGGCACGATGGCGTGATTCCATTGCGCCTCTTATGCTGGACACAGAGTGTGTCTGTGCTCCCAGTATCTTGCAGGCCACAAGCCACAAGCGGCTGCGGCCTACAAGATACCGAACAGCAACAACCTCAAAAGGGCTTGGCATGTCACCTGTGACACGCATGTCATAGGTTCGCCATCACGTGAGCCAGTTTGGTCTACTGGTTGGGGAGCCGGATTCTTATCTGGGAAGACCGGGTTCGATTCCGCCCTCTCCCACGAAGCCAGCTGGGTGACCTTGGGCTAGTCACAGCTCTCTTCTCAGCTCTCACAGCCCCATCTACCTCACAGTGTGTTCTGTTGTGGGGAGAAGAACCAAAGGTTTGTCAGCCGCTTTGAGTCCCCTTAAATGGGTGAGAAAAGCAGGACAGAAAAGCCAATTCTCTCTCTCTTCTCTCTCTCTCTCTTAACACCGGCAGATGCTGGATTTTGTCTCTGGGCTCGGCACAAGGCTTTTCCTGTGGGCACTGCCGGTCTTTCTGCACAACGCAGAGGAGCAGATGTGATTGCAAGGGTTAGAGAGAAAGCACAATTTCCAAAGCTTTAAGTGACCTTGATGTTGCAGGATTTCAGAGTTGCAAAGGCAACTTCTGGAAACAAAATTAACAATAGACTTTTTGAGTTACGTTCAGAGGCAACCTTCTGAAAAATACATCAGCTAGCTTCTTTCTCTCAGTAGGTTACTGTAATAGATGGGTTACATACAAGGCTGCCAAAGAAATGTTGCAAAATGTGAACTTGTGTGCTGTGTGAATTTGAAAGAATAGCTCAGCCATGGCATTATCCGGCATGTAAACTAGACTAAATCTGATGCAGGAGCAAAGGAACATGTGCAAATGTTTTATTTTTATTCACACTCTATTTTTACTTATTTGCATGTAGTATTTCTATTCCACTGACTTCATGACTTAAGGCAGCTGACAAGGGTCAATATAATCTATAAAAATGTTGAAAGCAGAAAAAGATCCTCGCTAATATATTCAACTACTGAAAACATTGGCATTTTAGGTTCAGCCCAATTCTGCTGAAGTCCTTTTGTTGACAGCAGTCAGAACAGATTACACTTGCAAAATTTATTTTATTTGCTTAAAATGTATTCTTTTAATCCAGCTTCAGTCCACTTTTGGAGAGAACACCTGAGAAAATTCACCTTTGGGATAGAAAATGTGGGAAGAAAATGGCTGGCAATTTTTCCGATAGGTTCTCTTACTCTGAAAGTGGACTGAAGCTGGATTAAAACTTGGGTGTGGATGCAGCTTCAGGATACCTTTAAAGATAAAAGTACGCCCTACCTCCACATGTGGTGGAGGTGTCTTGACATACAATCTTTCTGGAGATTTGTTCAAAAAACAGTGGCTATGGTCACACAACAACCTGTTACTTGGACTCCAAGGATGGTTTTTTAAATAAATATTCATGAATGAAAATTCAAATCTTAAGCAAAAAGCTCTAATTAAGACACTGGTGACCACAGCTAAAGCTTAAATAGCCCAGAATTGGAAATCAGCAGTGTTTCCTAAACTTTTGACGCATGTGTACCCCTTCTATAATTTTTGTAACGCTGAGTACCCCTCATAAAAAACATTAGGGATAAAAATTGTATTTTGTAAAAATAATCAAACTCAGTGGAACTTACTAAAGCACGATCACAGGCGCCCGGAACTAACTATGAAAGAAGTAAGTTGTCTCTGTAACAAAGTGCAGTATATTCACGCCGTGTCACGCCTCACAAGACCGTTAAATAACACTGCAATTCTCTGGCGTTTAAACAGCTCCGTGGCTCAACGTCAACTGTTAATGTTCCCGCAGTTTAAAAATGGCCGAACCCGAGCTGCGCGAAGGATTCGCAGAAGTTTCCGCCATAATGAGTTGCAATATGATGTACGATGGCCCCAGTTCCCGTGTAAAAACTGCGATATGCGCCTATTTCTTTCCTTGTTCTGTGGGCGCAGCTAAGCACGGTGCAGTGGATATTCCCACGTGATCCCCACCAAACTCCGGTGCAACGCGTACCCCCACCAAACTCTTCCCGTACCTCTGGGCGTACGCGTACCACACTTTGGGAAACACTGATCTAGAGAAAAATGGATCATAAGAGTTTGGACGATATTTGATTACAGTCCACACAGCAAAGATTACGGCGGAAAAAGAACAGTCGTGGTTCTTACAGAAATGGCTCCCGATTGTAGATACAGCCAAAATGAACTTCCATTTGAGACCTAATTCTTCTTTTCCTTCCTCCTTTATGAATCATCAGCTACAGATAACGTTCCCGCATCTATTCCCACAAAATCCCACTTAACAATTTTATACCAGCTAAATTATGTTGAATTCTATTGTTTATCTTATTTTTTTCTGTATTTGTTATATTATGTAAAAATTTATGATGTGCATGAATTTTTTTTGCATTCAAATGTCAAAACATTCTATTTGATTCGAATGTTTAAAATCTGAATGCAACAAAAACCGGATTCGAATCCGCTACATAGCAGGATGCTTCTAAGGCCATTTGCTGGGATTCTAGAGCAAGAATAGGTTTGTCCTTGTCTCTGCTTGAGATGCCCATGAGCAACTGGTGGGCCACCATCTGCGATGGGATGCTGGACTAGATGGGCTGTGGCCTGATCCAGCTGGGCTCCTCTTATGTTCTTTTGAATCTATTCGTTTGAATGTTTGATATGGATTTGAAGATACGAATGTCGACAACATTTGGATGTATTATACATATCTGTACGCATTTCGTATGCATCCCATTTTATCCCATATGCATCCCGTATTATAAGCGCAAACACGTACAGATACGTATGATATTTGTTCATTCGAATAATTCGAATGAATGTTTTGGAACATTCAAAATTTGTTTGAATGTCTAAATTCGAATGTGAAGACATTCAAATGTCCACATTCAAACGAATTCGATCAGATTTCGAATGTTTAGAATATTCGTGTGCATCCTTACTCCTGGTGCTGTTCATAAACTGCAACATATAAAACCAGTTTCCACTAAAAGTGGAGCATCGCAGACTCAAGGCAGGCTTAAAAAGAGTCAAACAGGGAGGCAGCTGTATCTCCCAAGAGGGTTTCCATAAAGATGAGGCTGGTCCAACAGACCTCGTGCCTGCCAATCTAAAAGAAACCAATTTTTATTAGGAAATCCTCAGGCATCTGAGGACCTGAAAACAGCTGTTGGTAAGGTTGAAAGGGAACTGAAGTTTGCATAAACAAAACTTCGAAGCTGAGCAGAGAATGCTGCCGGCTCATCTCAAAGGAGGCTTTGACGGCATACAATCTTATTTGCACGCATCTACAGGGAGCTTGAAGATTATCTGAACGAAAAGACGGCACAGAAAAAACAGCAACAAAGAGCGGCCTGCAATTAGAAGAAGGCTGTAGGAAATACATGGGCCTTTCATTCATAAGGCAAATTTTTGACAAGGTGCTGGTAGACTGTAGGGCTGGGCCACTTGAGTCCCCCCTTGAGTCACGTACGCCACGTACGATCCTCAGAATCCGGATCCAACGCGATTAAGCTGAAAGTAACGGGAACAGGCAAATTCGCGTTTGCATCCGATTCTATTATTTCGGTTTAGGGAAACTGGATTAAGCTTATAATGGGGATGCGGCTTCCAGCTCCCTAACCACGAGACCAAACTGGTTCACAGTTTAAGGAATGAGTCTAATTGACCCAGGGTAGACTGGATGCCTCCATAGGATTAGATGAGTTGGAAGAGGGAGAGGACATAAGAGCTTTCCACCCACAAATGAATCCCAGCCAGTCTGGTGGACGGACAAATCTACATGGGAGTGAACACCACTAATGCAATCAGAGATTCTGCTCATTACTGCCTGAATTAATGCATGCCATTATCTGGCATTATCAGCTCCTGTTGTTGCCAGCAGGTTTCCTGAATTAGTGACCATAAACCTTGACGAAGCATTCCTTCGTTAAAAACAAAACAAAAAAAATTTCCTTTTCTCACAGCCTCATGTTTATTCTATATTTTATCACCCCCAAACAGGCATTTTAAAGCACCGAGCCTGCTTTTTGCAGTCAAATGTAATAAAATAAATTTATCTTGCAAGTTCCAAATACTCTAAGCATGCCATAGATGCAGCGAAACCAAGCTACAGTCTGCTCAACTCTTTTTAAGCATTAGACAGCACTAGCATCACCTCTCACCTCGGCTTTGCGGATGTTCTCTCTGGCTTCGTCTATCTTCTGTTCCAGCTCTGCCCGGCTTTGCTCGGAGACCGCAGACCCGTGGCATTCTAGTTCCTCAAGAGTCTGCCAAAAAAATAGGGAGGTAAATACGTGGTTTACTTTAAAACAGTTTGCTGTTTCAGAGTCCTTTTTTCATGTGGAGACATTTAGGCTGTGTTCACACCTTAAATTTTAATCCAGCTTCAGTCCACTTTCAAAATGGGAGAACACATCAGCAAAGTGACAAGCTTCTTTCTTTCAGTGTTAAATAACTCACCTGTGGGTTTAATAGAGTAAGAAGGAAAATCAGCCCACTTGCTGATGTATTCTCTTATTTTGAAAGCGGCCTGAAGTTGGATTAGAAGAAGAGTTGGCTTTTCTACCCTGGTTTTGTAACCCATTTAAGGGGACTCGAAGCAGCTGACAAACCTTCTGTTCTTCTCCCTACAACAGACACCCTGTGAGGTGGGTGGGGCTGTGAGAGCTCAGAAGAGAGCTGTGACTAGCCTAAGGTCACCCAGCTGGCTTCATGGGGGAGGGCGGAATCAAAACCAGTATTCCCAGATAAGAGTCTGGCTCCCTAACCACTAGACCAAACTGGCCTCGAGAGGTCACTGAAAGGCAGAACCCTTTCAAACCAATGCCACAGCTGACCTAATCCTGTTTTTTCATCATAGTCAGTTATTCACTTAGCACAAATTTGGAATCTAATACCTATATTATCCAGGCAGGGAGGTGGGAAAAGAAAAAAATAAATGCCAGCATATTGACAGAAACGGAAAGGATATGGAAATAACAGTCAAGCGATGCTGACTGAAAGTCCTCTCCAGCATGATTGCTGCCAGTTTCCTTCTGGAAATTTTTCTGCCAAGATCCTTTTGCCAATCTTAGTAGTATACATTAATTTTCTAAGGAGCTAACTGAATTCCCCTTAAGTTATTTAGAGCTTCCAAAAATGTATGAAGCAGATAACCTTTGATTATTTTGGTTGTATTTTATACTGTATTTTATTTATGATTTTTCTTTTTTCACTGTGGTCACGTGCCCTGAGATTCTCAGGTGAAGGGTGGCATATAAAATACTACAAAACAAAAACAAAAACAAATGTTCATTTTTGCAAACAGGTGATCTAAAGCTTTTATAATTTTGTTGCTTTAAACACGAACTGTGGTCGCACCTAAGGTTTAATCCACCTTCAGAATGAGAGAACACATCAGCAAAATGACCAGTAATTTTCTTTCTACATTATTTGGCTCAAAGGTGAATTTTCTAACACTGAAAGAGTGAAATGTATCAGGGATTGAAGTGTCTGA
Source organism: Aspidoscelis tigris stejnegeri (assembly GCA_023333525.1). Taxonomy (NCBI): domain Eukaryota; kingdom Metazoa; phylum Chordata; class Lepidosauria; order Squamata; family Teiidae; genus Aspidoscelis; species Aspidoscelis tigris. Next base: position 4,228,670 of record JALMGA010000029.1, on the reverse strand, counting down.
TTTTGCAAAGAGATCAGGGATCGTGAAGCTGCCGGCTCTTGTATAAAAGCCTGCCTGCTCCCCCTTTTGCCTCATTCCTGCCATTTCACGCTGCTCTGATTTATCGATCTCGCACAAAACACCAATATAAGAAGGGGAAGTGATCTTTAATCTTCTACTGTCTTGTTAACACGTACTACGATGAGGGGGCAAATGGTGAACAAAAGCTGCTGCCAAAGGACTCCATGATTTCCGGGAGCAGGTTTATAGAGGGTGGGGTTTGAATTGCCCATCCCAATGAAGTCAGGGTATGATGGTGTCCAATTGGGATTCCTCTCCTGCCAGGCACTGAAGAATGCAGTGTAAGCTAGCATTGGGATCACAAAAAAACAGACCTCGTTGCTGATTTTAAGAACCTTGTTGTAAAACTGGGTTAAACTGTCCAGTGGGAACCTGACCTCTCACTCTGAAAGTAAACTGAAACTGGATTAAACCTTAAGTGTGACCACAGCCAAGGTTTAGGTTGTAAAGAAAGCAAAGGATACACTTCAAGGAGAAAGGAAATCCTACTGCTTGATCCTGGTCCACTACATACACAAAAAGCAACCTTCTGGATCTCAGGCCTGCAGATTTCCAGGAAAGTAAAGGAAGGACAACTTAGGACCAAGCAAGCTTCCCATACAAAGCATCTACTCTAAAACTGCGCTACAGTTCTTCCCACCCGTCAGAAATCAGTTCTCTAAGGCATTGGTGGCTGATCTGGGTGAACCCAGCTAGAAGTCCCTCCCTTTGTAGACAGCAAGTCCACCAACTTCTTTTGAGGTTCACGTGGACCTCAGAAGAAGTTCACGAACCTGTTTCATGAGAGCTGAACGGATTCCAGAAGAGGTTCATGAACCGGCTTTCAGCAGTGGGAAAGATTTCCAGCCGCGCTCAGCTGCCTCAGGCACCACTAGTGTAAGGTGCCAGAGAAGGAAGCATTCCTTCCATACTGCCCAGATTTCTTTTTTTTTTTAGCTCACCCGCTGACTGTGAACAATGTTTTTGTGTTCCCGTGCAACACGCGTGGCCCATTTCCGTGCTTCTTTGTTCAGGCTGTGCTCTTCTGTTGTCCCAGACTCGGACTCCAGTTGTCTACTCTGAAACAAACATACAAGAAACAAAGACAGTGAATAAATGGATTTTTGGGCCCTGATTTCTGACACATGAGATCCTCGTTGCCAAGGCCATGGTCACACCTTCACTCTAAACCTGCTTCAGTCCACCTTCAGGTCTAACAGCTCATACCTTTTCATTTCTATCCATTTTATCTGTGGACTTTCCATTCAGGAAAGTCCAAATGGAGGGTAGAAAGTCCATCAATAAAACAGATAGAAGTGAAAAGGTGTGAGCAATCAGACGTGAAGGTGGACTAAGGGAGGTTTAAAGTACAGGTGTGACCACGGCCCTAGTTACCTGATATATTGAATTTAGCTCATGTCTGTAAAAGGGCTTTCCCCATGTTCCTTGTACGTGACACAACAAACTCAGTTTCAAAGTCAGAAGAACAATTTCTGTTTGATTTGTGAGCTTACATCGCTGGGGAAAAGGAACACCGAAATCAGAGCAATTTGCCCTTTACAACTTTTCAAAAGCATGATAACATCTGCACTGTGGACATGAGTTCTCTTTAGTTCAAGAGATGTGTAGCGGCAAAAACAAGCAGCTAAAATGCCATGGAGAAGCAGGCTGTCTTGTGCCATGTTTCTACTCAACAGAGACTGATTTTGTTGTGGTGGTTTTTGGATTTTCTAAACCATCTGGTTTAAAAACTAACCGAGACTGGTGATAATTACAAAAGGAGTATGATTTCAGAGAAATCTTGAATACTTACCAAATTAGCCCATGCATTTAGCCATGAAAAAAACAAGGTATTATTCCCACCCAAGTCAATTTCCAGCCACAGACAAGCACATGCGATGGTCTGAATGCACATGGCTCCGTTGCAGGATGGTTCTCACATCACAGAAAAAGGTCCTCAGGAAATGACTCTGATGGGACAACCATGCTCTGCAAATGCATATTAAAGCCTACAGCCAGGGGGTCTCAGACAGACAATATGATAGGCATTCAACCCCAGACTCTAAGACAAAAAATAAATATACTATGTAATACACTTGGCCAACCCAAAAAGTTCTTGCTTTTTATAATGTTTGTATCTGCAACTAAAAAAAGGCAGTCTACTGTTCTGCTTCCTTTTTAAAAAGCATATTGTTCTAAGAAAATATCCACAATATGAGTTCTAGGAAAGAACTATGGTTGACTCACACCTAAATTTTAATCCAGCTTCGGCCCACTTTCAAAATTAGAGAACACATCAGCAGTGTGACAAGCTGTTTTCTTTCCACATTATCTGACTCAGAAAATCCACCTCTGAGTACAGCAGTCCAAACTGAGGACGATCTGTGGACGGATTATCAGGAACCGGGGTGAACAGGATTAGGATGTCTTCAAATCAGCTTCTTAACAGGACGGACTATTTCAGCCAGGTGTGATCAGGGCCTTGGTGGTTTTTTCAGCACCTCTATTCTAACCAGCACAGCCATACTACAAAGAGAGGCTGAGAATTTAACATTGGTGGCAGGAGCAAAAAATATTATTGCAAAACATGGAAAGACATTTCCAGAGGAGCAGTTGCGTCAGTAACTATTCAGAAGATCTTAGGAACTAAGAGATTTGTAAAGGGCGATTACTGGAATGATGAAAAAGTCAAATTCATCCTGCTGTTATCAGATAGGCCCCCACCCCAGGGTTTTATTGAAACAACTGCTTATATGCCCCAATTAATATTTATTTAGCTCTTAGACAACCTTGGCAGACCTAGCTGGGATTTACACATTACCCTTGAAAATGCCCTAGCTTCCTTATTTGCTCTCTAATGGGAAACATACTCAATGTCCTACAGACATTCCCACAATTTCTTCAAAATGCCTTTGTGTGTGTGTGTGTGTGTGTGGCCACACCTAAGGTTTAATCCAGCTTCACTCCACCTTCAGAGCAAGAGAACACATCAGCAAAGTGGCCAGTAGTTTTCTTTCCACATTACCTAACCCAAAAGTGGGTTTTCTGAGTTTTTTAACACTGAAAGAAAACAGTTTATGTATTCTCTCTCTGAAAGTGGATTTAACTTTGCGTGTGACCACAGCCTGCGTGTGCTTTGTGTTCACAGCTATGTTTTAATCTGGCTTCAGTCCACTTTCAGAATGAGAGAACCCATTAGCAAAGTGTCAAGCTGTTTTCCTGCAGCATTTTCTGACTCAGAAACGCTATCTTTGGGTTAAATAAAGTTGAAAGAAAATGGCCCGTCACTTTGCTGCTGTCTTCTCTCACTCTGAAGTAGACTGAAGCTAGATTAAAACTTAGGTGTGACCTCTCTCTCTCTCTCAAAAAAGGCATTTTGTACTGGAACTGGATTAAAACTTAGGTGCAAGCCACTGGATTCTAGGAAAGATGTCTGTATGCAGAATTTGTGCCAGTAGTTACTAACTAGGCTCTTCGTTCCAACACCGTCTCCTTCCAAGGGGAGGAAAACAAACCATCCCCCCGTCTTGGCCTGAAAGGACAACCAGGAATCCAAAAAAGCTAATTACAGATTCCACTAGTGCCTCAAGATTCCCAGTTTGGCTGGCAGTGAAAGCGTTGCAAAGCGCTTGCAAACAAACCGCCACTCTTTCCAAGCACATGAGAATATCCACCTACATGGACGAATGGCACAGTGCCTCGCTGGAAGAGGATTCCTACTCAAGGGTGAAAGAACAATTGTGTAACAGAAAGGGGTGGGAGAAGGAATAACGGGACAACTGTCATCAGTCCAAACTCTTTTTTGTTAAAAAAAAAAAACTGAATGGAAGGAGCCAAGAGATGCTTCCGCAAGGAGAGAGGCATATATTCTGCCAGGGGCACTTCAAGGAAAGTGTTATAGCGGGTAAAATATTATTTAAGACTTAAGTGACAAGTTCCTCTGGGAACCCAGAAATGACACTTAAAAGAGTATTTTTAGACAAGAGGCAGCATGGCCGCTTGACATAATTACTAACTAGATCGGTACAGATGCACTGGCCCTTCAAAGTAATTCAAACAGCTGTTTAGTAGTTCTAAATAGCCAAGGAAATGGTGGTATTGTTTCCTCTGGACTCAGCTACACATAGGCCACGCAGGATCACTTACACAATAAAGTTCTGCCTATGTGTAGCTGAGTCCAGAGCCCTATTTGCACTACAGCCTCTAGTGAAGAAGTAGTGAAGCTCTGGTGAAGAGCAACCACACGTGTTGGAGGCTGTTACAACCTCCAAGCATGCCTGCCTTCACCAGAAGTTCACAACGTGGTAATTATGGGTAGAACATGAAACCGTGCTCCACATGTTAAACAATGTTTACCTAACACCTCAAGCATCCAGCAGCACGAGCAGTCGCTGCTCAAGGTGGCTACAGACACGACTGCGTTTGTGCAGAGCATCAGTGTTGCCAAGGTGATGGCGCTGACGCCCACGCTGTTGCGAAGGGCGCCACAGCCAAAATGGCGGCACCCAGTAGAGGACCGGGCCCCAGAACAAATAAGGTAAGCACTCAATCCTGGGGGGAGGGAATGGCCAAAGTTGACTAGGGCTCCAAGTGCAAGCGCTAGTCAACGTTGGTTAATCATGCTCCTTTCCTGCCCAGTGGACAGGGATGAAGTGTGGAAATGCCCCAGTTCAACATGTTGATGCTTGGTCCTTGGTTACCTGAAGAAGTCTCTTCTCCAATGCAAACCAGCCCGAGCACTGGGATTACAAGGAGAGGGCTTTCTTGTAGTTTCTCTTCTCCTAGAAGTACAAGGAGCAGGGCCATGTAAGAGAGTCTTTTTTGTGGTGGCTCCCAGACATTGAAACAGCTTCCCTCTAGAGGTTGGCGAGGTGCCTACATTATATGGTTTTCAGTGGCTGATTAAAGCACATCTCTTCAGTCAGACTTTCAGTGCTTAGCTCCCTCTGAGGAGGGCTGTAAGATTGCATTTTAAATATATTCTAGGTATGAGACAGGATGCTGGACTAGATGGGCTGTGGCCTGATCCAGCAGGCCTCCTCTTATGTTCTTATCCTGGCCCACCATGGGCATCCCAAGCAGAGACAAAGGCAAACCTTCTCCTGCTCTTGAATCCCAGCAAATGGCCTTAGAAGCATCCTGCTTGTCCCCCCCAGCCTGAAAGATGGACTTAGGCATCCATTCTAGTAGCCATTGATACACCCGTCGTCCATACATTTGTCTAAGGCTTCCTTAAGCCACCATTGCTGTCTTTGCCTCTTCTGGCAGCCAATTCTTTAGACCGATGACCCTCTGGGTGAAGAAATCCTTCCCCTTGTTGGATCCAACTCTCTTGCCCATCAGCTTCATAGATTCCCCCTGGTTCTAGTGTTGTGTGATAGAGAATAGACATTATCTCCATCCACCTCTTCTATACCATGCATGGTTTTATATAAAGCACGGCAAAGTATCTGAGCTGTTCCATCCCTGCAAGATCCACATTACGATCCGACTGTTGGCAGGATGGATACGCACGAAGAACAATTTGCCCATTTCTGCCTTTTCAAAAGGCACCATAAGATTGTCATGCACTGCATATTCTCCTTTGCGTTCCAAGTCTGACCTTTTCACGGCTCTGTTTCCCAGTTCTCCGAGACCTCATGCAGTATCCTCCTTTAATTATTTATTTACGTTGCTTAAAAGCTCCTGAAGACATGGCTGGATAATGCATCCTTCTATTAACAGTGTACCCATGCAGCATGAAAACTCAAAGGAAGGCTGCCAAGGGTCCCTCTTTTAGTGTAGGGGGGGCCAGCGAGCGAGGCAGCTGCGTTCGAACCTCGCCCTTCTCACATGCAGGATGCTGACATTTAAACAGAAGGAGGAGAACCGTTTCCTGTGAAAGAGTCTCCGCCGTGGAGGGCAGAAGAGAAGCATCTTTGAAAGAGACTTGGCACGCCTCTCTGGGCTCCCTGGTTGTCGAAGAACAACAGGGAAAGAAGTATCTTTGTAAATAAGGGTGTTGACAGCCCTGCTGGTCCCCATAAAAGGAGGTGACTCATGCGCCAATGGAAGGGAGCCGCTTTGTGGCTAAAGCGACTTCTTCCCTCTGGGGCTAGATCTATTCCCCTCGATTGCAGGAGTTCTTTGAAACACAAAAGAAAGGACAGGGGACAAGGGAAGACCCCCTCCAAGCCCAGCCCAGCCCAGCCCACTCTCTTTGCTGCAGCAACCTTCAAAGGCAGGCACTGTCTCCAGCCACTCTGGAGAGCTGCCGCAAGACTACTGACGAAAACTGGTACAAACGGCAGCGTTTCCGGCAGCGTGGGACGCAATTCCAGGCCTGGCTCAGGCTGCTGGTGCCTTGAGGGCCTTCTCTTTGGTAACTTACTTCAAGCCCCACAACTGACGTCTGAATTCAGGTCTACCTCTGTGGGTCCTGCCTGTCTGAGGCCCTGTCTGGAATAGGCCCCGAGTTATGGGACGGCCTCCCCTTTGAGGTACGCCAAGGCTTGTCATCATATCCCATGAGGCAACTGGGTGAAGAAGCACCTTTTAACTCTGTTGCTTGTTAGCATTGTTGGATGCCACACAAGGGAGTCATGAGAACTACCATGCCTAGAGATGTGCATGAATATTCAAAATATTCGTTATTTGTACAAAATTTGGACATTCGAATCAAATGTCCAGACATTAGTACTTTAGTATTCGTAAGAATACGAATATTTCATGTTATTTGTACGAATAATTTGAACATTCTTATTTGTACAGATACGTACGGGATGAAAACGGGATGCATATGAATGCGTATGAGATTTGTACCACTGGATACGTATTGAATATTTGTACGAATAGATATGAATGTATTTGTATCGGTTCAAATTTCCAGACATTCCTTTTTCTTTATTTGAACTAATTTGGATTTTGGATATCCAAAAATACTCCTAAAATACCCAACCACAATAGCTTTGGGGGAAGTGGCTTTGTGGGAAGCAAAGGGTGTTTTTCCACTAGCAACAGAAGTACCCATTAAGTACCCTTAATAGGTACTTAATGGGTACTTAATGGGTATTCTATTAATTCTAATCTAGTACAATTAAGGGTACTTAATGGGTACTTAATGGGTATTCTCGTGTTAGTGGAAAAACACCCAAAATTCAATAGCTCAAACTGGATGACTCCCCGTGAGGCTCTTCCCCCTGGGGCAAACCAAAATGGGTAATATGGAGATCCCCAAAAAGGCTGAGAATTGGCGTTGGTAGAACTAAAGATAATCTTGCTAGATGGAATTATTTAGAAGGCTCTTCCATTTTATGTGAATGTTGCATTGAACAAGCAACCGAACATCTGTATTCCTGTCCAAAATGTCCTGTCTCACGTACGACGGAGGAACTGCTCAATGCCACAGATAACGCAGTCATTGTTAAACAGGTCAAATATTATTTAATTTTATCTTCATTTGTCCTTCTTATTTTATCGGTACTATTTTATCCAACGTTTAATGTTTTATAGATCTGAATGTTGTTTTTAAACCCGTTAAGTTTGATCCTTTTACAGCTTGTTTGGCTGAATGCAATGCTTTTGACATGAAATAAATAAAAACTTTGTCATGATGAACTCCTGGTGGATGGCACGGGCACCTCCGCTGGCATCTCTAGGCAGTTTTCTTGGCAGTGTTACAGAAGTGGTTTGCTGTTCCCTACTTCTGGACAGCAACCCTATGTATTCCAGCAGGCTGCTCTATCACTGAGCTACAACCAATACTTCATTTAACCTTTTTCTTCAGTTACAGAGGAAGTCTATCTTCCCCTCACATATGCTGCTCTGTAGCGTTTAATTATGACAGAATTTTAATGTTTCCATTTGTTTTAATTTTAATTGCACTTCTTTATTGCTTTAAAATTATGTAACCAGCCTAAGATTCTTAGAGGCAGGTGGAAAATAACTAACTAAATAAAATTGATATGCTTCAGTTTCTCAGAAGGTGTTATCTTTATTTGTACTGTACTTTATAATGTTTGTTCAATATGTACTTCTGACATTTTAATAACTGCTTATATTTTATTTTACGTAATTATTGTCACAGTTAGCATCTGATAAGTCTAATCTCATTTGTAGCAGTTTTGGGGCTGTTATGTTGTGTTCCAGGTTTCTTCTTCCCAGAACTTAAGTTTTGGGATATAGTTGAGATATCCATCTTCAGAGGACTTTGCTCTTGGATGAGTCAAAGGTGACTGGTGTCTTACTAGATCTTGTTTCCCTTCTTATAGATGTCTGCTGTTTGTTTGTCATTTCTTCTTTTGTTTGAGTTGTTGATGAGCCATTGGTCTTTTCCTGGCTGTAGCCTGTTGGCATTGTTTCCTTGGGTGGAAGTGTTGATGGTGAATCACTGAGGCTTACCTCTTTATTATGTATTGGTGTAATCCCTAGGGCTGAATGACCAGTGGCTTGTGTGTTTGTAGAACCCAGGTGTGAATCTCTGTTTTGCTTGTTTCTATCAGAGGTTTCCACATGTTGCTAAAAAAACAGCCCTTGGTCCCTGTTAAAGCTGTTGGGATGCTATTGTATTTCTATGGCCTCTCTGGTAGCTAGCTCCTGTAATCCCTTTATTATGGTTTCTCTTTGTTCGAATAAGATCTTGTAGTTTTCCAACCATGTGCGTGACAAACAAGATCTAGTAAGACACCAGTCACCCTTGACTCATCGAGGAGCAAAGTCTTCTGAAGATGGATATTATCTCAGCTATATCTGAAAGCTTAGGTTCTCAGAAGAAGAAACCTGGAACATGGCGTAACAGCTCCAAAACTGCTATAAATGTGATTGAGTCCGGCCATGAAAGCCTACATATGACAAAAGTCTAACGTCTATCATTCTGAGATGTCTATCTTTCCAACTACCACATTCTTGTTCCCTGAGCATAAACAGCAAAGGGTTTAGGTATTCAAATATTGTGGGTCTGTGAACACATAGGGAATTCTGAGAAAGTGTTGCAGAACACAAGTTGCAAAATGGCTGCCATGGAACACAGGAAAGAACCAAAAAGTTGGTCCAAAATCAAAGGGAAAAAAAGAAACTACGTGGAAACTAACTGCTCCTGATTATTTTGTTCCAATGGATTGAGGACCTCTCGCCTGCATGCCCACAGAAGCCTGGAGAAAACGCCTAAAAAAATAACAATTTGAAAACTTTCCTGAGAACCTCACTGCAGGCAGTAAAGAATGTGAAGGTTTTCATTCCTCATTCCTGAAAAGCATACATCTGTTGATGTTGCAGGAGAATTCCACAGACATCCAGAGGAGAACTTGCAACTTCCCACGTGGAGTAGAACCACTAACCGGAGCAACTTTAAAACTTCTGCCTCGCAACTCAGAAGGCAGAGCAGAGATGCTTCTATTTATGAACTGTGAATTGCATTTTTGCTGTGAACTAAAACTTTTATCAGAGGAAGTTGCTAATGCTAAACTTTCCATATTTCCATTTCCTTTGTATCTACTAAAAACAAGACCAGGCCTGGAGGTTGCATATGGATCCACACCAAGACAATTTTAGAATCTACTATTCAAGCAAATCTGGAGTAGATCTGAACACACAGTTTTAGTTACATCCTCTAGCTCGTTTATTTTTTTATGTATGCCACTTCTTATGATAAAAATCTCAAACCAGTTTACATAAAAACAGATAAAGGCAATCAATTATGTAAAAACATGATTAAAAGCAGTGTGGGGGGGAGAGAGGAAACGGCTGAAACCAAGAAGGGTTGGATTGCAAGGAATGTCTTCAGCAGGGGGCTAAAAGACACGATGGTAGGTGTCCTAATAAATATGAGGAAAGAGAGCATTCCAGAAGGGCCAATGGGGAAAACTGTAAGACAGCACTCAGGCCTGTCAGCAGCAGGATTTTCTTGAAAGATCTTAGCCGTGGTATGGGTCTGTTAGGCAGCCTGAACTCATGTTGGCCTTGCGTGTGAAAGATGAAACCCTAAGTCTGATCCATTTTGCTGAAGCAGAAGGAGTAGGAGTAGAGTTGGCTTTTTTATCCCACTTTTCTCACCCCTTAAGGGCACTTTAAGTGGCTGACAAAGCTTTCTATTCCTCTCCCCACAAGAGAACACTCTGTGAGATAGGTGGGGCTGTGAGAGCTCAGAAGAGAGCTGTGACTAGCCCAAGGTCACCCAGCTGGCTTCATGGAGGAGTATGGAACCAAACCCGGTTTTCCAAGATAAGAGTCTGGCTCCCTAACCACTAGGCCAAACTGGCTCACTACTCCTAAGAGGAGTAATATGAACGTGAGCAGCCACTCAACTACCTGGTTGTCCACTGCACATGAACTGCAACTTCTCCAGCAGGCAAAAGGGCAGCCATTTCCTGAGAACATTATAGTAATCTAATGCCCATGAGCACATGGACAGCAGTGGCTAGCCCTCTCCTCTCCAGGTGGGATACAGCCACTACTAATTCCTAGGCACAGAGGTCCCCGAGGCCTTCAGGGACAGTGATGACACAACTTACGTACCTAGGCCATTTAGAACCAATAATTTCCCAATTCTCAGCTTCTGGAAATGTTATTTTCAGGAACCTTTAATTTCTTGGTCTTTATACAGTCCATTGATGCATCTAAACACCAGGGTTTTCACAGCCTCTCCTGATTTAGATGCTATGGAGAAACTGAGTTGAGCACACTGACAATATCTCATTTTGGAACTAATGCCAATGCATTCTGGCTTCATTCTGAAGAGCAATGGAGATAAAACGATGCTCCACAACCAAGCTGCCAAGATACAGAGGGACAATCCCCCAATAATATCTCCTGAAATCACTTCCCAACGAAGACCTTCCTAACCAGAAGTTATACTGTGGTTCCTGAGAGAGGCAGGACCAATAGAATCACGCTTCTTCTAAGGCTAATTCTGGACTACACCAGACCTGAACTCAAGCAACTTGTGGTCAAAACAATCAATTTCACCCAAGAATCCCTGCAACTGCACGTTCACAGAACTCTCTAAAACCCTCTGGGCCCAAGAATGGGTGGATTCCCAGCTTTTTTCAAACCTGTGGACACCACTCCCAGGATCCACCAAGTCATTCCCAAGCATTTAGTCTACATTCAGTATCTAAAAGCTAGACAAGATAGCTCACTTGAGACCTCATGAGAACCTAAGAGGAGCCCTGCTGGACTGGGCTGCAGCCCATCTAGTCCAGCAAATTCCACATAGTGGCCCACCAATGGCTTCTGGGCATCTCAAGCAGAAGACAAAAGCCAAACCCTCACCTGCACGCGACTCCCCGCTGATGGACTTTTGAGAGGCATCCTGCCTTTCTGCCCTGCTTGAAGGATGTACCTAGGCATCCATTCTAGTAGTCATTGATACCAAAGGGTCCTGCTGTCAAAGATGGTGTTTAAGCTGGTATAAAGGAGAGCAATTTTATCCTGAAAATCTCTTCCTAATTTGTTACCACAGATTTCTGGGAATCCCAGTAATGTAGGAAGATGTGAGTTGGACCAAAGAAAGACTGGAATGAGAGCAGAGGTCTGGGTGCTTGTCTTGCCTCATCTTCCTCTTGGGAGATGAGAGCAGCTGTTTTACTGCTTGGAAAAGATCTGTTGACAGATGTATGAATGGCTACTAGCATGGATGCCTAAGTACATCTTTCAGACCGTGGGGACAAGCAGGAGGCTTCTAAGGTCATTTGCTGGGATTCAAGAGCAGGAGAAGGTTTACCCTTGTCTCTACTTGAGATCCCCATGGGCAATTGGTGGGCCATTGTGTGAGATGGAATGCTGGACTAGATGGGCTGTGGCCTGATCCAGCAGAAAGGCTCCTTTTAGGTTCTTATCTAAGGCACTGCCTCCAGGTTAGAGACAAACACGGGAGGCCTCTAAGGTCATCTGCTGGGATTCGAGAGCAGAAGAAGGTTTGCCCTTGTCTCTGCTTGAGATGCCCATGGGCAATTGGTGGGCCGCTGTGTGAGACAGGATGCTGGACTAGATGGGCTGTGGCCTGATCCAGCAGGGCTTGTTTTAGCTTCTAAAAAAGAGAGGGCTACACTGGCCATCTTAGTTTGGATGGGTTGCCTAGTGAATGGGAAAGTACTTCTACGAAGAACACGAATTTTCATTAAAATTCTCTACTATGATGTTTGATACCAGCTTAAATGGCTTTAAAAAAGATTTGGATAACTTCAAGTTGGGGCTACCAATGACTAACTGTCCTACTGTCTGTATGGTACCCGTGATGCAGGTATGCCACTGAAGGTCAGTTGCTTTAAAACTGCACATGGGATAAGGTATGTGCTCACAGTCTTCTTGTTGACTTGTGCATGTGACTGGCTGGTGGTCACTATTTGGACAGAATGCTAGACTAGATTTTTAATTTATTAATTTATTATTTATATTTCTTTCCCACCCAACACCCGAAGGTCTCAGGTATGTTAACAACCTGTCCAATGCAGCCGGGTATTTCTGATGTTCTTAATACTGCAAAGTCGGTATCCCCAGCTCAATGTACAGGAGATAATTTAGCGTCGGAAGGAGCAAGCTGGCAAAAACAGGAAAGAACTGCTTCAAAAAGTTTGCTAGAGCTCTCTGGAGAAGTTATCTTGGCAACAGAATTAGCTGTTTATTGCTGTTTCTCACAGGATCACATGCTGCTTAAGGAAGGGGCCTCCATTTCCAATCAGGAAGCAAAAGAGTTAGCAAATTTCCCCAAATATTTTTGCCGTGTTCTTGCAAATATGCTTACCTATGCACTATTAGGCTTGACAGCAAGTGTTGCGCTGTAGTTTGCTTATTAGCTTTGGACTGCATTAAGTGTTGTTGTATTTTCCACTCAATAATATGCTTTTAATGAAAATTCACAGAATCTGCTCTTTCTCTTGCTATATTTATTATTTAATTTATTTTCTGCAGGTATCCTCAGGTCTCAAAAATTACGTAAGAACATAAGAACGGGAGCCCTGCTGGATCAGGCCACAGCGCATCTAGTCCAGCATTCTATCTCACACAGTGGACCACCAATTGCCCATGGGCATCCCAAGTAGAAGACGAGGGCAAAACCTTCACCTGCTCTTGAATCCCTGCAAATGGCATTGAGAAGCATCCGGACTGTCTCCTAGCCTACAGGATGTACCTAGGCATGCATTCCAGGAGCCATTGATACACCTGTCATCCATGAATTTGTCTAACCCTGTTTCCACCTCTTCTGGCAGCCAGTTCCATAGACTGATGACCTTCTGAGTGAAGAAATACTTCCCCTTGTCTGATCTGACTCCCCTGAAATGCATAAAAGAAGAAGTCCTGGGTAAACAGGTGTACAGAAGAAGGGTGCCTGAAGCAAATCAGAGGGGAGGCCATTCTGCTGTAAGGGGGCTAACACAGAGAAGGCCCTCTCAGGCATCTTGCCTTTTAAGCCCCTGTATTTTGTGAATTTTACTGCACTACTCCTACTCTTTTCCTTGTCTTTCTTTTTTCAATTACTTGTTCTGTCCCCTGCTCTATCCTTTTCATGCATCCATGGGCTCCTAATTTTTCTTACCTGCTCTACTTTCTAAAGATAGCCTCAATGCAAGAACCTCTATTCTTCTAAAGTGCACGAACTGCTGGGCAGAGATAAACTTACCATTCCACCACATCAACGGCCGGAGAGAATGCAAATCTTTCTCTTCCTATCATCAGAATTCTTATTAAATTGCTAGAATGGGATCTATGTCTATTCAAAACCTAGAAATGGGAGGCTGACCAAACCAACTTCACCAATGTAAAATCTTACTGGCCACAGATATCTTTCTACAGGATACAAATATAGCATTTGATATAGACTCCTCTAAAACTGTTACATTTCTGACGCAGAGTGCTTGACTCTGCTAGGTCTCAGCACTATACAAATGCTGAAGATGCGGTATCAGACGTGAAAATCTGGATTGCGTTCAGTTGGTCTGAATTCAACAGAATAGTTCAGCCCAAACCAAACCAAAAGCGGCTGTTTCAATTTCAACCAAAGGAGCATTTTTAGAATAGAATAATAGAATCACAGAGTTGGAAGGGACCTCTAGGGTCAGCCAGTCCAACCCCCTGCTCAATGTAGGATTTCCAAACTATCCTAGACGGATGTAGGTCCAGCCTCTGCTTGAAGACCTCCAGCAAAGGAGAACCCACCACCTCCCGTGGCAACCTATTCCACTGACTGATCACTGTCCTCAGTGGTGGAAGATGCTTGTACCGTGTTTGTCTGTGAGCAGGAAATGAACAAAGTAGCCAGGGTATCGATTCCATGTGTCGCAAACTTCCCAAAGGAAATGTCTTATCTTTCTTGAAAACACAGTTATTTACTCCAATCTGAAAAATGTCAGGGGTTGTGTCCACACTTAAATTTTAATCCAGTTCCAGGCAACTTTCAGAGTGAGAGAACACACCAGCAAAGTGACGAGACATTCTCTTTCCTCTTTATTTATTCCTCTATTTATTGTTTTTTTCTGAGTTAAATAATGCTGAAAGAAAACAGCTTGATGCTTTGTTTGATGAGTTGTCTCACTCTGAAAGCAGACGGAAGCTGGAATAAAACAGGTGTGAACGCAGCCAGAATCCAACATTAAATATTAGATTACTAATACTTCATCCACCTCCGTAACCTCTGTGTAGGAAAACGCATAGGAGGAGAATCAACAAATCTACTATTGCAGCACAGATCTCTTTTGATTTTCCTGCTAGCCACCAGCTCATTCGGTTAACAGCCTCCCATCAATATTCATTGCGCAACTTCACCAAAGAAAGCCATGCAACCACATGAAAGTAGATTTTCTGAAGGGCAAATAATATAAAATGAAAACAAATGGACAAAAATGCATAACAGTTGTAAATTTTCATTCCCAACTTCTTAGAAATAGGAACTGAAGCAACTGCCTTGTACCACAATAGATTTTGGATCCTTTTCACAACTCAGCTTTGATTCCAGTCCGTGTCCGTATAAATAAATAATTTGTTATTGTTGTTCTGTTAGAATACTTGCAATGCTTCTTCCGGGTTTTGGGCCATGGGTTTCCAAGCCTGGGCCTTTCTGTAAACTGTTTTCACAGTAAGAGAAGGATTCATTGGCCATATCTTGGCTTCATTTTTCTGATGTCCATTTTTTAAGACTGCTGTGTAAGGCTGAGCTTGTTTTAACGTCTTAATAACAGAGTCAAGGCTTCTTTATAACATGGACGACAGAAGAAGAAGAGTTGGCTTTTATAGCCCACTTTTCTCACCCATTTAAGGGGACTTAACGCAGCTCACAGGCCTTCCGTTCTTCTTGCCGCCACAGATACCCTGTGAGAGCTCGGAAAGGGAACTGTGACTAGCCCAAGGCCACCCAGCTGGCTTCCTGTGGGAGTGAGGAATCAAACTGGGAGATGACCAGAGGAGGAGGAGGAGAGGTGGTTTTTTATATCCTGTTCTTCTCACCCTTAAGGGGACTCAAAGTGGCTGACAAACCTTCTGTTCTTCTCCCCACCACAGGCACTCTGTGAGGTACATGGGGCTGTGCAAGCTCAGAAGGTGAGCTGTGACAAAAAAAGGAGGAGGAGAAGGACATCTGTGACTAGCCCAAGGTCACTCTGCTGGCTTCATGGAGGAGTGAGGAATCAAAGCCAAAGACTAGGTGATATGAGCAGAACCAAATTATACATTTGTTTATAGCCTTTAGATTAGCCACAGTCTACAAGGTCCACATTTCTAATATCTTATTTAGCCATGGGCACTTTTTTCAAGAATTCTTTGCAGACAGCTCAGCCTACATAGGCTAGGCTAACTATGAGTGCCTCTTCCCTAGTGGATTTCCTTGTCCTGGCAGATCTGCTTGGCTTGGTTCCCCTTTGGTTGTCAGACAAGCAACATCTGAACACGGCTTTTTTTTTGGAGGCTTTTGGTCCTTTGGTGCATACTCCTCTAATTTGTGTTTTTATCTGCCAGGTTCTTTATAGCACTAAGATTTAACTCACAATGACGATGTATGTTTCAATTATGTATATTGCCTTGGCAGGTTTTCATAGACTTATGTATATATACAGTGCAAGAATGTGCAACCTGTGTGTGTTTGTGTGTGTGTGCACGCGCCTTAAGATCTGGAGGGAGGCCCTCTTGCTTGCCTCACCACCTTCAGTAGTAAAAGGGGTGGGCACC
>JALMGA010000028.1:3335000-3337500 GCA_023333525.1 Aspidoscelis tigris stejnegeri | reverse complement strand
CTCACCCTCACGATAGCTCAGCGATGGCTCTAGCCCTAGCCCTAGCCCTAGCCCTAACCCTAATCCTAACCCTAACCCTAACCCTAACCCTAACCCTAACCCTAACCCTAACCCTAACCCTAACCCTAACCGTAACCGTAACCCTAACCCTAACCCTAACCCTAACCCTAACCCTAACCCTAACCCTAAACCTAAACCTAAACCTAAACCTAAACCTAAACCTAACCGAAACCCTGACCTTAGCCCAGCCCTAGAACTAGCTCGAGCTCTAGCCCTAACCCTCACCCTAACCGTCACCCTCACCCTCACCCTCACCCTCACCCTAAACCTCACCCTAATCCTAACCCTACCCGTAACCCTAAACCTAACCCTAACTCAAACCCTAACCTTAGCCCTAGCCCTAGCCCTAGCCCTAGTCCTCACCCTCACCCTCACGATAGTTCATCCCTGGTTCTAGCCCTAGCCCAACCCGTCGCCCTAACAGTAACCCTAAGGCTAACCCTAGACCTAGGCCTAGCCCTAGCCCTAACCCTAGCCCTAACCCTAACCCTAACACTGTCCCTAACCCTCACCCTGACCCTCATCCTAACCCAAACCCTAAACTTATCCCAGCCCTAGCCCTAGCCCTTACCCTCACCCTCACCCTCACCCTAACCCTCTCCCTCAACCTCATCGTAACCCAAACCCTAACCCTAACCCTAGACCTAGCCCTAGGCCTAGCCCTAGCCCTAGCCTTAGCCCTAGCCCTAGCCCTAGCTCTAGCCCTAGCCCTAGCCCTAGCCCTAGCCCTAGCCCTAGTCCTAGCCCTAGCCCTAGCCCCAGCCCTTCCCTTGGCCTAGCCCTTACCCTAGCCCTAGCGCTAGACCTAGCCGTAACACTAGCCCTAACCCTAACTCTAACAATAAACCTAACCCTATCCCTAACCCTAACCCTAGCCCTAGCCCGAGACCTAGCCCTAGCCCTCACCCTCACCCTCACGATAGCTCAGCCCTGGCTCTAGCCCTAGCCCGAGCCCTAACCCTAACCCTAACCCTAACCCTAATCCTAACCCTAACCCTAACTGTAACCCTAAACCTAAACCTAACCCTAACTCAAACCCTAACTTTAGCCCTAGCCCTAGCCCTAGTCCTCACCCTCACCCTCACCCTCACTATAGTTCAGCCCTGGCTCTAGCCCTAGCCCAACCCGGAGCCCTAACAGTAACCCTAAGGCTAACCCTAGCCCTAGCCCTAGCCGTAGCCCTAGGCCTAGCCCTAGCCCTAGCCCTAGCCCTAGCCTTACCCCTAGCCCGAAGCCTCGCCCTAAGCCTCGCCCTCACCGTAACCCAACCCTAACCTCGGCCCAGCCCTAACCCAAACCCAAACCCAAACCCTAACCCTAACTCTAACCCTAAACCAAACCCTAACCCTAACCCTATCCCTATCCCTATCCCTATCCCTATCCCTATCCCTATCCCTATCCCTATCCCTATCCCTATCCCTAACCCGAACCCGAACCCGAACCCGAACCCGAACCCGAACCCGAACCCGAACCCTGACCCTAGCCTTAACCCCAGCCCTAGCACTAAAACTAACCCTCACCTTCACTCTCACCCTCACCCTATCCGTGGCCTGGCCCTAGTCCTAGCAATAGCCCTAACGCTAACCCTTGCCCTAAGCCTAATTCTAGCCCGAACCCGAGCCTGAGCCCGAGCCCGAGCCCGAGCTTTGGCCATAGCCATAGTCGTAGCACTAGGCCTAGGCCTAGGCCTAGACCTAGGCCTAATCCTAATCCTAAACCTAACCATAACCCTAGCCCTAGCCCTAGTCGTAGCCCTAGCCCTAGCCCTAGCCCTAGCCCTAGCCCTAGCACTAGCACTAGCACTAGCCCTAGCCCTAGCCCTAGGCCTAGGCCTAGGCCTAGGCCTAGCCCTAGCCCTAGCACTAGCCCTAGCCCTAGCCCTAGACATAGTCCTAGTCCTTGTTCCAGTCCTAGTCCTTTTCCTAGCATTAGCCATAGCCCGAACCCTAGCCCTCGCCCTCGCCCTAACCCTAGCCCTCGCCCTAGCCCTAGCCAAAGCCCTTCCCTAGGCCTAGCCCTTACCCTAGCCCTAGCCCTAGCCCTAGCCCTAGCCCTCGCCCTCGCCCTCGCCCTAACCCTAGCCCTAGCCCTAGCCCTAGCCCTAGCCCTAGCCCTAGCCCTAGCCCTAGCCCTAGCCCTAGCCCTAGCCCTAGCCCTAACCCTAGCCCTAGCCCTAGCCGCAGCCCTTCCCTAGGTCTAGCCCTTACCCTAGCCCTAGACCTAGCCGTAGCGCTAGGCCTAACCCTAACCCTAACCCGAACTCTAACCCTCACCCTCACCCTCACCCTAACCCTCACCCTCACCCTAACCCTAACCCTAACCCCAACCCTAACCCTAACCCTAACTCTCACCCTCACCCTCACCCTCACCCTAAACCTAACCCTAACCCAACCCTTCACCTTAGCCCAGCCCAAGCCCTGAAGCTAGCCCTAGCCCTAGG
>JALMGA010000028.1:3325000-3330000 GCA_023333525.1 Aspidoscelis tigris stejnegeri | reverse complement strand
AGCCCTAGCCCTACCCTAGCCCTAGCCCTAGCCCTAGCCCTAGCCCTAGCCCTAGCCCTAGCCCTAGCCCTAGCCCTAGCCCTAGCCCTAGCCCTAGCCCTAGCCCTAAACTTAACCCTAGCCCCAGCCCTAGCCCTCGGCCTAGGCCTAGCATAGCCCTAGCACTAGAAGTAGTCTAAGTCCTAGTCCTAGTCCTAACCCTAACCCTAGCCCAGCCATAGCCCTAGTGCTAGCGCTAACACAAACACTAGCCCTAGCCCTAAACCTAACCCTAACCCAAACCCTAACCTTAGCCCACTCATTGCCCTAGACCTAGCCCTAACCCTCACCTTCACCCTCACCCTCACCCTCTCCCTCTCAATCACCCTCACCCTCACCATAACCCAAACCCTAACCTTAGCCCTGCCCTAGCCCTAACCCTAACCCTAACCCTATCCCTAACCCTAACCCTAACCCTAACCCTAACCCTAACCCTAACCCTAACCCTAACCCTAACCCTATACCAAAACCTAACCCTAACCCAAACCGAAACCCTAACCTTAGCCCAGTCATCTCCCTAGCCCTAGCCCTAGCCCTAGCCCTAGCCCTCACCCTCACCCTCACCCTCACCCTCACCCTCTCCCTCTCAATCACCCTCAACCTCACCCTAACCCAAACCCTAAACTTAGCCCTGCCCTAGCCCTAACCCTGGCCCTAAAACCTAACCCTAACCCTAACACTAACACTAACACTAACCCTAGCACTAGCACTAGCCAAATCCTAACATTAACCTTAACCCTAGCCCTAGTCCTAGCCCTCACCGTACTCCTAAACCTAACCCTAGCCCCAGCCCTAGCCCTCGGCCTAAGCCTAGCATAGCCCTAGCCCTGGAAGTAGTCCTAGTTCTAGTCCTAGTCCTAGTCCTACTCCTAGTCCTAGTCCTAACCATAACCCTAACCCGAGCCCAGCCCGATCCCTAGTGCTAGTGCTAAAGCAAACTCTAACCCTAACCCTAAACCTAATCTTATCCCTAGCGCTAACCCTAACCCTAACCCTGGCCCAAGCCCAAGTCCTAGCCCTAGCCCTAAGCCTAAGCCTAAGCCTATCCCTATCCCTATCCCTATCCCTATCCCTATCCCTATCCCTATCTCTATCCCTATACCTATACCTATACCTATACCTATACCTAGCCCAAGCCCTATCCCCAGCCCTACCCCTACCCCTACCCCTACCCCTACCCCTACCCCTACCCCTACCCCTACCCCTACCCCTACCCCTACCCCTACCCCTATCCCTATCCCTATCCCTATCCCTAACCCTAGCCCTAGCCCTAGCCCTAGCCCTAGCCCTGGCCCTAGCCCTCACCCTCACCCTCACCCTCACGCTAGCTCAGCCCTGGCTCTACCCCTAGCCCAACCCGTCGCCCTAACCGTAACCATAACACTAGCCCTAGCCCTAAGCCTAGTCTTAAGCCTAGCCCTAGCCCTAGCCCTAGCCCTAGCCCTAGCCCTAGCCCTAACCCTAACCCTAACCCTAAACCTAACCAAAGCCCTAACCTTAGCCCAGACATAGCCCTAACCCTAGCCCTAACCCTCACCCTCACCCTCTCCCTCTCCCTCACCCCCACCCTAACCGAAACCCTAACCTTAGACCACCCCTAGCCCTAACCCTGGCCCTAAAACCTAACCCTAACCCTAACCATAACCCTAACCCTAACCCTAGCACTAGCACTAGCACTAGCCCAATCCTAACCTTAAGCTTAACCCTAGCCCTAGCCCTACCCCTAGCCCTCGCCGTACCCCTAACCCTAATCCTACCCCAGCCCTAGCCCACGGCCTAGGCCTAGCATAGCCCTAACCCTAGAAGTAGTCCTAGTTCTAGTACTAGTCCTAGTCCTAGTCCTAGTCCTAACCCTAGCCCAGCCCTAGCCCTAGTGCTAACGCTAACGCAAACGCTAACCCTAACCTTAACCCTAATCTTATCCCTAGCCCTAACCCTAAACCTAACCCTACCCCAAGCCCAAGCCCTAGCCGTAAGTTTAACCCTAGCCCTAGCCCTAGTCGTACCACTAGGTCTAAGCCTATACCAAACCGTAACCCTAATCCCATCCCTATCCCTATCCCTATCCCTATCCCTATCCCTATCTCTATCCCTATCCCTATCCCTATCCCTATCCCTATCCCTATCCCTATCCCTATCCCTATCCCTACCCCTACCCTTACCCCTACCCCTACCCCTAGTCCTAGCCCTAGCCCTAGCCCTAGCCCTAGCCCTAGCCCTAACCCTAACCCTAACCCTATCCCTATCCCTAACCC
This sequence comes from Aspidoscelis tigris stejnegeri, assembly GCA_023333525.1. Taxonomy (NCBI): domain Eukaryota; kingdom Metazoa; phylum Chordata; class Lepidosauria; order Squamata; family Teiidae; genus Aspidoscelis; species Aspidoscelis tigris. The sequence goes on along the minus strand of JALMGA010000028.1, from coordinate 3,327,706 downwards.
TAACCCCAACCCTTACCCTAACCCTAACCCTAACCCTAACCCTAACCCTAACCCTAAACCTAAACCTAACCCTAACCCTAACCCTAAACCTAAACCTAAATCTAAACCTAAACATAAACCTAAACCTAAACTTAACCTAAACCTAAACCTAACCCAACCCTAACCCTAAAACCCCAACCGTACCCTAAAACTAACACTAACCCTAGGCCTAACCCTAGCCCTAGCCCTAACACTAAACCTCACCTTCACCCTCACCCTCACCCTCACCCTAGCCCAGGCCTAGCCCTAGTTCTAGCAATAGCCATAACCCTAACCCTAGTCCTACACCTATGCCTAATCCTAGCCTGAGCCTGAGCCCGAGCCCGACCCCGAGCCCGACTCCGAGCCATAGTCATAGTCGTAGCACTATGCCAAGGCCTAATCCTAGCCCTAGCCCTAGCCCTAGCCCTAGCCCTAGCACTAGAGGTAGTCCTAGTCCTTGTCCTTATCCTTGGCCTTGTCCTAGTCCTAGTCCTAGTCCTAGTCCTAGTCCTAGTCCTAGTCCTAGTCCTAGTCCTAGTCCTAGTCCTAGTCCTATCGCTAACACTAACGCAAACGCTAATGCTAACCCTAACCCTAATTTTATACCTATCCCTAACCGTAGCCCAGCCCTAGGCCTACTACTAGTGCTATCGCTAACGCAAACGCTAAACCTAACCCTAACTCTAACCCTAACCGTAAACTTATCCCAAGCCCTTGCCCTAGCCCTAGCCCTAACCCTAACCCTGGCCCAAGCCCAAGCCCTAGCCCTAGCCCTAGCCCTAGCCCTAGCCCTAGCCCTACCCTAGCCCTAGCCCTAGCCCTAGCCCTAGCCTACCCTCGCCCTTGCCCTACCCCAAGCCCTTGCCCTTGCTCTTGCCCTAGCCTTAGCCCTAGCCCTAGCCCTAACCCTCACCGTCACCCTCACCGTCACCCTAACCCTAACCTTCGCCCTTTCTGCACTAGACCATATTCTGGATTATATCTCTGAATAGGGTCCTGACATTCACATGCTGGTGCAGATTACAGCAGGCCTCACTCAGGGCATTCCATAGTATGCACCAGTTTGAAGATGGCAAGTTCCTATTCATGGCTGTAATCCAGAATAAGGCCCAGTGCAGAAAGGGCCCTTATCCCAGACCTAACCCTAACTCTTACCCTAAGCCTAAGCCTAAACCTAAACCTAAGCCTAAGCCTAAGCCTAAGCCTAAGCCTAGCCTAGCCCTAGCCCTAGCCCTAATAATAACCCTCACCTTCACCGTCACCTTCACCCTAACCCTAACCCTAACCCTAACCCTAACCCTAACCCTAACCCTAACCCTAACCCTAACCCTAACCCTAACCCTAACCCTAACCCTAACCCTAACCCTAACCCTAACCCTAACCCTAACCCAACCCTAACCCTAACCCTAACCCTAACCCTAACTCTAACCCCAACCCTAACCCTAACCCTAACCCTAATCCTAACCCTAACACTAGCCGTAAACCTAGCCCTAGTCCTAACACTAAACTTCACCTTCACCCTCACCCTCACGCTAGCCCTGGCCTGGCCCTAGTACTAGCAATAGCCCTAACCCTAACCCTAACCGTAGACCTATGCCGAATACTAGCCATAGCCCTAGCCCTAGCCCTAGCCCTAGCCCTAGCCCTAGCCCTAGCCCTAGCCCTAGCCCTAGTCATAGCAATATGCCTAGGCCTAACCCTAACCCTAACCCAAACCTAAACTTAGTCCTAGCCCTAGCCCAAGCCCTAGACCTAGACTTCACCCAAACCCGAACCCTAACCGTCACCCTAACCCTACCCCTACCCCTAGCCCTACCCCTAGCCCTAGCCCTAGCCCTACCCCTAGCCCTACCCCTAGCCATACCCCTAGCCCTACCCCTAACCCTCACCCTAACACTAACACTAACCCTAGTCCTACACCTAAGCCTAATCCTAGCCTGAGCCTGAGCCTGAGCCCGAGCCCGAGCCCGAGCCATAGTCATAGTCGTAGCACTAGGCCAAGACCTAATCCTAGCCCTAGCCCTAGCCCTAGCCCTAGCCCTAGCCCTAGCCCTAGATGTAGTCCTAGTCCTAGTCCTAGTCCTAGTCCTAGTCCTAGTCCTAGTCCTAGTCCTAGTACTAGCCCTAGTGCTAGCGCAAACACTAACGCAAACGCTAACGCTAACCCTAACCCTAATCTTATCACTACCCCTAACCGTAGCCCAGCCCTAGGAATAGTACTAGTGCTATTGCTATCGCTAACGCAAACGCTAAACCTAACCCTAACTCTAACCCTAACCGTAAACTTATCCCAAGCCCTAGCCCTAACCCTAACCCTGGCCCAAGCCCAAGCCCTAGCCCTAAGCCTAACCCTAGCCCTAGCCCTAGCCCTAGCCCTAGCCCTAGCCCTAGCCCTAGCCCTAGCCCTAGCCCTAGCCTCGCCTCGCCTCGCCCTCGCCCTCGCCCTCGCCCTCGCCCTAGCCCAAGCCCAAGCCCTTGACCTTGACCTTGACCTAGCCTTAGCCCTAGTCCTAGCCCTAAACCTAACCCTATCCCTCAACCTCACCCTCACCCTAACCCTAACCCTAACCTTGGCCCTTTCTGCAGTAGACCTTATTCTGGATTATATCTCTGAATAGGGTCCAGCCATTCACATGCTGGTGCAGATTACAGCAGGCCTCACTCAGGGCATTCCATAGTATGCAC
>JALMGA010000028.1:3317500-3320000 GCA_023333525.1 Aspidoscelis tigris stejnegeri | reverse complement strand
TAGCCCTAGCCCTAGCCCTAGCCCTAGCCCTAGCCCTAGCCCTAGACCTCGCCGTATTCCTAACCCTAACCCTAGCCCCAGCCCTAGTCCTCGGTCTAGGCCTAGCATATCCCTAGCCCTAGAAGTAGTCCTAGTACTAGTCCTAGTCCTACTCATAACCCTAAACCTAGCCCAACCCGATTCCTAGTGCTAGTGCTAAAGCAAACTCTAACCCTAACCCTAACCCTAAAGTTATCCCTTGCCCTAACCTTAACCCTAACCCTAACCCTGGCCCAAGCCCAAGCCCTAGCCCTTTCCCTAGCCCTAGCCCTAGCCCTAGCCCTAGCCCTAGCCCTAGCCCTAGCCCTAGCCCTAGCCCTAGGCCTAGCCCTATCCCTATCCCTACCCCTACCCCTACCCCTACCCCTACCCCTATCCCTATCCCTATCCCTAACCCTGGCCCAAGCCCAAGCCCAAGCCCTTTCCCTAGCCCTAGCCCTAGCCCTAGCCCTAGCCCTAGCCCTAGCCCTAACCCTAACCCTAACCCTGGCCCAAGCCCAAGCCCAAGCCCTAGCCCTAGCCCTAACCCTAGCCCTAGCCCTAGCCCTAGCCTTAGCCCTAGCCCTAGCCTTAGCCCTAGCCCTAGCCCAAGTCCTAGCCCTAGCCCTAGCCCTAGCCCTAGCCCTAGCCCTCACCCTCTCCCTCTCCCACACCCTCACGCTACCTCAGCCCTGGCTCTAGCCCTAGCCCAACCCGTCGCCCTGACCGTAACAATAACACTAGCACTAGCACTAGCACTAGCACTACGCCTAGCCGTAGCCCTAGCCGTAGCCCTAGCCCTAGCCCTAGCCCTAGCCCTAACCCTGACCCTAAACCTAAACCTAACCCTAAATCTAACCCTAACCCTAACCCAAACCCTAACCTTAGCCCAGTCATCGCCCTAGCCCTAGCCCTAACCCTCACCCTCACCCTCACCCTAACCCTCTCCCTCTCAATCACCCTCACCCTCACCCAAACCCTAACCTTAGCCCTGCCCTAGCCTTAACCCTAGCCCTAAAATCTAACCCTACCCCTACCCCTACCCCTACCCCTACCCCTACCCCTACCCCTACCCCTACCCCTAGCCCTAGCCCTAGCACTAGCACTAGCCTAATCCTAACCTTAAGCTTAACCCTAGCCCTAGCCCTCGCCGTACTCCTAAACCTAACCCTAGCCCCAGCCCTAGCCCTCGGCCTAGGCATAGCATAGCCCTAGCCCTGGAAGTAGTCCTAGTCCTAGTCCTAGTCCTATTGCTAGTCCTAGTCCTAGTCCTAGTCCTAGTCCTAGTCCTAGTCCTAGTCCTAGTCCTAGTCCTAGTCCTAGTCCTAGTCCTAGTCCTAGTCCTAGTCCTAGTCCTAGTCCTAGTCCTGGTCCTAACCCTAACCCTAGCCCAGCTCTAGCCCTAGTGCGAACGCTAACGCAAACGCTAACCCTAACCTTAACCCTAATCTTATCCCTAGCCCTAACCCTAACCCTAACCCTAGCCCAAGCCCAAGCCATAGACTTAAGTTTAAACCTAGCCCTAGCCCTAGCCCTGGTTGTAGCACTAGGCCTAAGCCTAAACCAAACCCTAAGCCTAACCCTAATCCTAGCCCGAGCCCGAGCCCTAGCCCTAGCCTTAGCCCTAGCCCTCACCCTCACCCTCACCCTCACCCTCACCGTCACCCTCACCCTCAGGCTAGCTCACCACTGGCACTAGCCCTAGCCCAACCCGTCGCCCTACCTGTAACGCTAACCCTAGCCCTTGCCCTAAGCCTAGCCCTAGCCCTAGCCATAGCAGAGCCCTAGCCCTAACCCTAACCCTAACCCTAACCCTAACCCTAACCCTAAACCAAACCCTAACCTTAGCCCAGTCATAGCCGTAGGCCTAGCACTCACCCTCAACCTAACCCTCTCCCTCTCCCTCTCCCTCACCCTCACGCTAACCCAAACCCTAACATTAGCCCAGCCCTAGCCCTAACCCTGGCCCTAAAACCTAACCCTAACCCTACCCCTAGCACTAGCATTAGCCCTAGCCCAATCCTAAACTTAAGCTTAACCCTAGCCCTAGCCCTAGCCCTAGCCCTAGCCCTTGCCGTACCCCTAAACCTAACCCTAGCCCCAGCCCTAGCCCTCGGCCTAGGCCTAGCATAGCCCTAGCACTAGAAGTAGTCTAAGTCCTAGTCCTAGTGCTAACCCTAACCCTAGCCCAGCCATAGCCCTAGTGCTAGCGCTAACACAAACGCTAGCCCTAGCCCTAAACCTAACCCTAACCCTAACCCTAACCCTAACCCAAACCCTAACCTTAGCCCACTCATTGCCCTAGCCCTAGCCCTAACCCTCACCTTCACCCTCACCCTAACCCTCTCCCTCTCAATCACCCTCACCCTCACCCTAACCCAAACCCTAACCTTAGTCCTGCCCTAGCCCTAACCCTAACCCTAACCCTAACCCGAAACCTAAACCTAACCCTATACCAAAACCTAACCCTAACCCAAACCGA
>JALMGA010000028.1:3272500-3305000 GCA_023333525.1 Aspidoscelis tigris stejnegeri | reverse complement strand
GCAGCCCAGCCCTAGCCCTAGCCCTAATCCTAACCCTAACCCTACCCCTACCCCTACCCCTACCCCTACCCCTAACCCTAACAATACCCCTAACCCTAACCCTAACCCTAACCCAAACCCTAACCCTAACCCTAACCCTAACCCTAACCCTAGCACTACCCGTAGCCCTAGCCCTAACCTTCGCCCTAACCCTCACCCTCACCCTCACCCTAACCCAAACCCTAACCCTAACCCTACTCTTAGCCCAGACCTAACCCTAACCCTAACCCTAACCCTAACCCTAACCCTAACCCTAACCCTAACCCTAACCCTAACCTTAACCTTAACCCTAACCCTAACCCTAACACTAGCCGTAAACCTAGCAGTAGTCCTAACACTAAACTTCACCTTCAACCTCTCCCTCACCCTAGCGCTGGCCTCCCATAGTTCTAGCCCTAGCCCTAGCCCAAGCCCAAGCCCCAGTCATAGCAATATGTCTAGGCCTAACCCTAACCCTAACCCAAACCCAAACCCTAGCCCTAGCCCTAGCCCTAGCCCTAGCCCTAGCCCTAGCCCTAACCCTAACCCTAACCCTAACCCTAACCCTGACCCTGACCCTAACCCTAACCCGAACCCTAACCCTAACCCTAACACTAACCCTAGCACTAATCCTAGCCCTAGCCCTAACACTAACCCTCACCTTCACCCTCACCCTGGCCTCGCCCTAGTCCTAGTAATAGCCCTAACCCGAACCCTACCCCAGCCCTAGCCCTAGCCCTAGCCCTAGTGCTAGCGCTAACGCTAACCGTACCCCTAACCCTAATCTTATCCGTAGAACAAACCCTAACCCTAATCATAGCCCAATCCCAATACCAATCCCTAGCCCTAGCCCTAGCCCTAGCCCTAGCCCTAGCCCTAGCCCTAGCCCTAGCCCTACCCCTACCCCTACCCCGACCCCTACCCCTACCCCTAACCCAAACCCTAACACTAACACTAACACTAACCCTAACCCAACCCCTAACCTTAGTCCAGCCCGAGCCCAAGCAGTAGCACTAGCACTAGCAGTAGCACAAGCACTAGCACTAGCACTAGCACTACCCGCAGCCCTAGCCCTAGCCCTAGCCCTGATCCTAGCCCGAGCCCAAGTCATAACCCAAACCCTAGCTCTAGCCGTATTCCTATTCCTAGTCCTAGTCCTAAGCCTAGCCCTAGCGGTATCCCTAGCCCTAGGTTTGGCCCTAACCCTAACCCTAACACTAACCCTAAACCTAACCCTAACACTAACACTAACCCAAGTCGTAGCCCTAAGCATAAGCCTAAACCTAGCCCGAACCCTAGCCCGAACCCTAACACAAACCCTAACCAAAACCCTAGCTCAAGCCCTAGCCTTAGCCGTAGCCATAACCCTACCCCTACCCCTACCCCAACCGCTACCCCTACCCCTACCCCTATCCCTACCCATACCCCTAACCTAAACCCTAGCTCTAGCCCTATTCCTAGTCCTAATTCTAAGCCTAAGCCTAGCCCTAGCCCTAGCCCTAGCCCTAGCCTTAGCCCTAGCCCTAGCCCTAGCCCTAGCCCTAGCCCTAGCCCTAGCCCTAGCCCTAACCCTAACTCTAGCAAGAACCCAAACCCAAACCCAAACCCTAACGCTAACCCACCCCAGGCCCTAGCCATAGCCTTAGCTCTAAAGGTAAACCTAGCCCTAGCTCTAGCCCTTGCCCGAGCCATAAGCCTAAACCTAGCCGCAGCCCTAGTCCTACCCCTAACAGGAACACTAACCCTCACCTTCACCCTCACCCTAGCCCTGCCCTGGCCCTAGCCATAGAAATAGCCCTAATCGTAAGCCTAGCCCTAAGCCTAAGCCTAAGCCTAAGCCTAGGCCTAAGCCTAGCCCGAGCCCGAGCCTAACAGTCACCCTCACCCTCACCCTCACCCTAACCCTAACCCAACCCCTAACCTTAGCCCAGCCCGAGCCCTAGCCCTAGCCCTAGCACTAGCACTAGCCCTAGCACTAGCACTAGCACTAGCACTAGCCGCAGCCCTAGCCCTAGCCCTAGCCCTAGCCCTAGCCCTAGCCCTCATCCTAGAAAGAGCCCGAGTCCTAACCCAAACCCTAGCTCTAGCCCTATTCCTATTCCTATTCCTAGTCCTAAGCCTAGCCCTAGCCGTGGCCCTAGCCCTAGCTTTGGCCCTAACCCTAACCCTAAACCTAACATTAACACTAACCCTAACCCAAGTCGTAGCCCTAAGCCTAAGACTAAACCTAGCCCGTACCCTAGCCCGAACCCTAGCCCTAACCCTAACACAAACCGTAACCAAAACCCTAGCCCTACCCCTAGCCTTAGCCCTTGCCCTAGCCCTAGCCTAACCCTAGCCCTAGCCCTAGACCTAGCCCTAGCCCTAGCCCTAGCCCTTGCTTTAGCCCCAGCCCTAGCCCTAGCCCTAGCCCTAGCCCAATCCCTAGCCCTAGCCCTAGCCCTAGCCCTAGCCCTAGCCTTAGGCCTAGGCTTAGGCCTAGGCCTAGGCCTAGGCCTAGGCCTAGCCCTAGGCCTAGCCCTAACCCTAACCCTAACTCTAACAAGAACCCGAATCCGAACCCGAACCCTAACGCTAAGCCGCCCCAGGCCCTAGCCGTAGCCTTAGCTCTAAAGGTAACCCTCCCCTAGGCCTTGCCCGAGCCGTAAGCCTAACCCTAGCCATAGCCCTACTCCTAGCCCTAATGGTAACACTAACCCTCACCTTCACCATCACACTAGCCCTGCCCTGGCCCTTGCCATAGAAATATGCCTAACCCTAACCCTAAGCCTAGCCTAAAGCCTACCCTAAGCCTAAGCCTAAGCCTAGCCCAAGCCCGAGCCCGAACCCGAACCCTAGCCCTAGCCCTAGCCCTAGCCCTAGCCCTAGCCCTAGCCCTAGCCCTAGCCCTAGCCCTAGCCCTAGCCCTAGTCGTAGCACTAGGCCTAGGCCGAAACCAAATCCTAGCCCTAGCTCTAGCCCTAGCCCTAGCCCTAGCTCTAGCCCTAGCCCTAGCCCTAGCCCTAGCCCTAGCCCTAGCCCTAGCCCTAGCCCTAACCCTACCCTACCCTAGCCCTAGCCCTAGCCCTAGCCGTAGCCCTAGCCCTAGCCCTAGCCCTAAACCTAAACCTAAACCTAAACCTAACCCAAGCCCTAACCTTAGCCCTAGCCCTAACCCTGGCCCTAAAAGCTAGGGATAGGGATAGGGATAGGGTTAGGGTTAGCCCTAGTGCTACTACTACGGCTTGGGCCCGGGCTCGGGCTCGGGCTTGGGCTAGGAATAGGCTTAGGGCTAGGGTTAGGGTTAGAGCTATTGCTAGGACTAGGGCCAGGCCAGGGCTAGGGCTAGGGCATGGGCAAGGGCTAGGGCAAGGGCTAGGGCTAGGGCTAGGGCTAGGGCTAGGGCTAGGGCTAGGGCTAGGGCTAGGGCTAGGGCTAGGGTTAGGGCTAGGGCTAGGGCTAGGGCTACGGCTACGGCTAGGGCTAGGGCTAGGGCTAGGGCTAGGGCTAGGCTTAAGTCTAGGATTAGGCTTACGGCTAGGGGTAGGGCTAGGGCTTGGGCTTGGGCTTGGGCTTGGGCTTGGGCTAGGGTTTTGTTTAGGGCTCGGGATAGGGCTAGGGCTAGGGCCAGGGTTAGGGTTAGGTTAGGGTTAGGGTTAGGGTTAGGCTTAGCCTTAGCCTTAGGTTTAGGCTTAGGCTTAGCGTTAGGGTTAAGGTTAGGGTTAGGGTTAGAGTTAGAGTTAGAGTTAGAGTTAGGGCTAGGTTTAGGTTTAGGGTTAGGGCTAAGGCTAGGGCTAGGGCTAGGGCTAGGGCTAAGGCTAGGGCTAGGGTTAGGTTTACGATTAGCCCTAGGCCTAGTGCTACGAATATGGCTATGGCTAAAGCTCGGGCTCGGGCTTGGGCTTGGGCTCGGGCTAGGATTAGGCTTAGGGCCAAGATTAGGGTTAGGGCTATTGCTAGAACTAGGGCCAGGCCAGGGCTAGGGTTAGGGTGAGGGTGAAGGTGAGGGTTAGTATTAGGGCTAGGGCTAGGGCTAGGGCTAGGGCTAGGGCTAGGGCTAGGGCTAGGGCTAGGGCTAGGGCTCGGGCTAGGGCTAGGGTTAGGGTTAGGGTTAGTCTTACGGCTAGGGCTAGGGCTAGGGCTTGGGCTTGGGCCAGGGTTAGGGTTAGGGCTATGGATAAGATTAGGGTTAGGGTTAGGGTTAGAGTTTGCACTAGGGCTAGGGCTGGGCTACGGTTAGGGTTAGGACTAGGACTAGGACTAGGATTAGGACTACTTCTACGGCTAGGGCTATGCTAGGCCTAGGCCGAGGGCTAGGGCTAGGGCTTGGGCTAGGGCTAGGGTAGGGGTAGGGGTAGGGGTAGGGGTTGGGGTACGGCGAGGGCTAGAGCTAGGGCTAGGGTAGGGTGAAGCTAAAGGTTAGGATTGAGCTAGTGCTAGTGCTAGTGCTATGGCTAGGGTTAAGGTTAGTGTTAGGGTTAGGTTTAGGGTTAGGTTTTAGGGCCATGGTTAGGGCTAGGGCTGGGCTAACATTAGGGTTTGGGTTAGGGTGAGGGAGAGGGTGAGGGAGAGGATGAGGGTTAGGGCTAGGTCTAGGGCAAGGAGTGGGCTAAGTTTAGGGTTTGGTTTAGGGTTAGGTTAGGGTTAGGGTTAGTGTTAGGGCTAGGGCTAGGGCTAGGGCTAGGGCTACGGCTAGGCTTAGGGCAAGGGCTAGGGTTAGGGTTACGGTCAGGGTGATGGGTTGGGCTAGGGCTACAGACAGGGCTGAGCTAGCGCAAGGGTTATGGTGAGGGTGAGGGTGAGGGTGAGGGCTAGGGCTTGGGCTAGGGTTAGGGTTAGGGTTTGGTTTAGGCCTACGCCTAGGCCTAGTTCTACGACTAGGGATAGGGATAGGGCTAGGGTTAGGCTTAGGGCTAAGGCTTGGGCTTGGGCTGGGGTAAGGGTTAGGTTTAGGCCTAGGGATAAGAATAGTGTTAGGGTTAGGGTTAGCGTTAGCGTTAGCGTTAGCGCAAGCACTAGGGCTAGGGCTGGGCTAGGGTTAGGGTTAGGTCGAGGACGAGGACGAGGACGAGGACGAGGACGAGGACAAAGACGACTTCTAGGGCTAGGGCTATGCTAGGCTGGGGCTAGGGTTAGGGTTCGGGGTACGGTGAGGGCTACGGCGAAGGATAAGCTTAAGGTTAGGATTGGGCTAGGGCTACTGCTAGTGCTAGGGTTAGGGCTAGGGCTAGGGCTAGGGATAGGGATAGGGATAGGGATAGGGATAGGGATAGGGATAGGGCTAGGGCTAGGGCTAGGGTTACTGTTAGGGTTAGGGCTACGGGTTGGGCTAGGGCTAGAGCGAGGGCTGAGCTAGCGTGAGTGTGAGTTTGAGTGCTAGGGCTGGGGCTAGGGCTAGGGCTAGGGTTAGGGCTAGGGCTAGTGTTAAGGTTAGGGTTAGGGTAAGGTTTTAGGGCCAGAGTTAGAGATAAGGCTTGGCTAATGTTAGGGTTTGGGTTAGGGCTAAGCCCTAGCCCTAGCCCTTGCCCTAGCCCTAGCCCTAGTCCTAGTCCTAGCCCTAGCCCTAGCCCTAGCCCTAACCCTAACCCTAACCCTAACCCTAACCCTAACCCTAACCCTAACCCTAACCCTAACCCTAACCCTAACCCTTACCCTTACCCTAACCCTAACCCTAACCCTTACCCTAACCCTAACCCTAACCCTAACCCTAACCCTAGCCCTAGCCCTAGCCCTAGCCCTAATAGTAAACCTCAACTTCACCCTAACCCTAACCCTAACCCTAACCCTAACCCTAACCCTAACCCTAACCCTAACCCTAACCCTAACCCTAACCCTAACCCTAACCCTAATCCTAACCCTAACCCTAACCGTAACCCGAACCCTAGCCCTAACTCGAGCCCTAACCCAAGCCCTAGTTCTCACAGTAACCCTCACATTCACCCTAAACCTCACCCTAGCCCTGGCCTGGCCCTAGTTTTAGCAATAGCCCTAATCCTAGCCCAAGCCCGAACCCAAGCCCTAGCACTAGGCCTAGGCCTAGGCCTAGCCCTAGACCTAGACCTAGACCTAGACCTAGACCTAGACCTCTCAATCACCCACACCCTAGCTCAGCCCTGGCTCTAGCCCTAGCGAAACCCGTAGCCCTAACCCTAGCCCTAGCCCTAAGCCTAGCCCTAGCCCTAGCCCTCTCACTCACCCACACCTGTCATGGACAGCCAGGAGGAGGTTTCAGAAGACGAGGAGAACCCACTTCCTCAGGTGCAGGAGGAACCTGAGGTAGTGTCAGGGCCCAGTTCTGACCTCCCAGCCCCAGTGGAACCTGGGGTTCAGCAGCCCAGCCTTACCTCAGCAGAAGCACAAGATGAGGGAATCTTGGAACAGCAGGGCATAGAGATTCCTAGCTTTAGGCAGAGGAGAGCGGCAAAGGAAGGGTTAAGAAGATCCAAAAGACTTGCAGAGAAGCATGCTGATAGCCTGCAGCTGGGACTGTAAATAAAGCACCGGGCAGACACCCAGGACTTTTGTCAGAATCTATTGGTTCTCCCTTTGGGAAAGCTGCTCTATCTGACTTGGAATACCTGGCTATCGTGACTCCGGACCGGACCGTGACGTTGCTCTCTGGAACCCTGGACTTGGACTGTTTATTGACCCTGCTCTCTGGACTACGTTTGCTGTGGTTGCTGTGTGTTAGAACAGCCTGGACAAGTAAGCTTAAGCAGTTTCTTATCAGCTGTGTGTCGGTGTGTGGCTGCCAGCTTTCCCGGACATAATAGATTCTGACCATAAATCTTGCTGATAAGAATGGCTGAAGCTGCTTTAATTAAAGAACTCTTGCAGCAAAACCAACAGCTGGCTGCACAAGTAGCTGTGCTGACTCAGACTGTGGCAGGATTGCAGAACCAAGCTCCAGCTTCTCAGCCTCCCCAGCCCACACCCAGGACCAAATGTCTCACAGCCTTGCCTGAGAAGTTTGCTGGTGACCGGTCCCTGCTGGACAGTTTCTTGGCAAGCTGCAATTTGCATTTTCGGATCCGGGCAGCAGATTTCCCTGATGACTCCCACAAGGTGGCCTTCGTGATTAGCCTGCTGGCTGGACCTGCAAGCAAATGGGCCACGCCTTACATTACTGCAGAGAGCCCTGTGCTCAATGACTGGCAAGCCTTTGTAAGGGAGTTCAAGGATACCTGGGGGGACCCAGTCAGAGAGGAGACTGCAGAGAACCGGCTTTTGACTTTGCAGCAAGGTGAGGACTCTGTGGCTGACTACTCTGTGGCGTTCCGCCTCCTCGCCCAGGATGTCACCTGGAATAAGTCTGCTTTGCAGGCTCAATTTCGCTTTGGACTGGCTCCTGGGATTCTGGATGAGCTGGCTCGGACTGAGCCTCCGGAGTCTTTGTCAGCTTTAATAAAACAGGCTATTCGCATTGACTGCCGCCTCGCTGCTCGCAGGCAGGCCCGGCAGTCTGGCCTCCCCCTTCCTAAGTTGCCTGTGCCACCATCTCCTGTAACAGCCCTCGAGGCTGCTTCTTCCAGGCCGGCTGAGGAGCCAATGCAGCTGGGAGGAGCGAGGCCACGGCTCACCAGCTCTGAGAAAGAACGGCGGAGGAGAGAGGGCCTCTGTTTGTACTGTGGACTCACGGGCCATTTTGCCAGGGTGTGCCCTGCCAAGGGACGACGGCCTGCACCACAGGGAAACGGCTCCTCCCAGGTGTAGAGCAGGTCCGGCACCTGGGAGCATCTTTGGAACCTGCCTCTCCTAGTTCGGCTGTTCGGAGGGACCCTTTGCTCATAATGGCCAACTTGCGGCTTCCCTCCATGGAGCTCCTGCCTGTAGGAGCTATGATCGATTCAGGGGCTTCCAGCTGCTTCATGGACTTAGCCTTTGCGCAACGTCATGGCATCCCGCTGGAGGCTCTGCCCGAGCCCAGGGCTGTGGAGACTATTGATGGTCGGCTCCTTCGCTCAGGCCCGGTGACACACCAGACGCCAGTGCTCCACCTTGAGATACAGGGCCACGTGGAGAAGATGCAGTTTTTGCTGGCGGCAGTCCCTCATTTCCCGTTGGTGTTGGGCATGTCTTGGCTCTCTCAGCATGACCCACATATTTCCTGGTCCCGTCGAGAACTCCTGTTTGGGTCAGAGTATTGCCAGGAGCACTGCTGGCCGGAGAGGGTCTCAGCAGCGGTGGCTGCGGAGGCCCAGAACTGTTCTGTGAAGCTGCCCGCGAAGTACTGGGACTTTGCGGATGTGTTCGACAAGAAGGAGGCAGATCGGCTTCCCCCGCACCGACCCTATGACTGTGCCATCGACCTAGTACCGGGGGCCCCTATTCCGGCGGGGCGTCTGTACTCACTCTCGGAACCTGAGCTGGCGGCTCTGAGAGATTTTCTTGAAAAAAATCTCCAGCGAGGCTTCATCCGCCCCTCCAAGTCTCCTGCGGGCGCCCCAGTACTGTTTGTTCGTAAGAAGTGCGGGGAGTTGCGCCTCTGCAATGATTACCGGGCCTTGAATAAGATCACCATCCGGAACCGGTACCCCCTGCCCCTGATTCCGGAGTTATTAGAACGGCTTCGCCATGCCAAGGTGTTCACCAAGTTGGACCTGAGGGGGGCCTACAACTTGGTGAGGATCCGGGCCGGGGACGAGTGGAAGACGGCCTTCCAGACCCGGTATGGACATTATGAGTATACGGTCATGCCCTTTGGTTTGTGCAACGCCCCTGCTGTTTTCCAGCACTTTGTCAATGATGTGTTCCGGGATTATTTGAATCAATTCGTGATCATTTACCTGGATGATTTTTTGATCTACTCCCCCAGCCAAGCAGCTCATGATGCTCATGTCCGTGCCGTCCTTCAGCGCCTTCGGGAGCACCGCCTGTATGCCAAACTAGAGAAGTGTGCCTTTGATCTTCGGGAGGTGGACTTCTTGGGCTACCGGATCTCAGCTCAAGGCGTGGCCATGGACCAGTCCAAGGTGGAGTAAGTGCTGTCCTGGCAGCCCCCTCGCAACAGGAAGGAGGTTCAACGGTTCCTAGGGTTTGCAAACTTCTATAGGAAGTTTGTCAAGGACTACGCGACCCTGGCAAGCCCCATCTCCCGACTGTTGCGGGTGAAGGGCCGGTTCGAGTGGACAGCGGCAGCCCAAGCAGCCTTCGAGGCCCTGAAGGTGCGGTTCACGTCAGCCCCAATACTCCAGCACCCGGACCCCCGCACGCCCTTCGTCGTGGAGGCCGACGCATCGGATGTAGCCATAGGGGCTGTGCTGCTCCAGCCTACGGGGCCTCAGGCGCGTCTGTTGCCTTGCGCTTTCTACTCTCGGCAACTCTCCCCACCGGAGCTGAACTACACCATCTGGGAGAAGGAGCTGTTGGCCATAAAGGCAGCGTTCGAGACTTGGAGGCATCTGCTGGAGGGGGCGGTTCACCCAGTCAGGGTCCACACGGACCACAGAAACCTGGAGCACCTTCAGACGGCCAGGAAGCTGTCCCAGAGGCAACAACGTTGGGCTTCCTTCTTTGCCCGCTTCCACTTTCAGCTTCACTACATTCCTAAGGCCCAGAATCGACAGGCCGATGCTCTCTCCCGGAAGCCAGAGTACGCCGCAGACCAAGAAGTAGACCGTCGCTCCACCATTTTGTGTCCAGAAAATTTTGCTGTGGCTCCACAGGAAGCCACGCTGGTAGACCAGATTCGGGAACTCCAGGGCCGGGACCTGTTTGTGATGCAGCATTCGGCGGAGGGGGACGCCTCACACTTTGCTCTTCGGGATGGCCTGCTCTACCACCGCGGCCGCTTGTATGTGCCAGCAGGTCCGTGTCGGGAGGCAGTATTACGGCTGTGCCATGACTCCAAGCCAGCGGGACACTTCGGCTTCTGCAAGACCTTGCACCTCCTCACCCGGGAGTTCTGGTGGCCTCGCGTCCGGGCGGATGTGGCCAAGTATGTGGACACATGCCCAGTGTGTCATAGGGCTAAGGATCATCCGGGTCGGCCTGCAGGATTGTTGCTGCCATTGCCCACGCCGTCAGAGCCTTGGAAAGTCGTGTCCATGGATTTCATCACGGACCTGCCCCTCTCGGCTGGCTGCACTGCCATTTGGGTGGTGGTGGATCTGTTTTCTAAGATGGCCCATTTCGTGCCCTGCGCAGGTCTTCCCACAGCGAAGGAGACGGCCCGGATGTTTGTGCAGTACATATTCCGGCTCCATGGCCTTCCCGAGGGGGTGATCTCAGATCGAGGCGCACAGTTTACCGCCCGTTTCTGGACCAGTGTGCTCCAACTCCTGGATGTTGAGCCCCACCTCTCTTCAGCCCACCACCCTGAATCCGACGGCCAGACAGAGAGGACCAATGGGACCCTGGAGCAGTACCTCTGCTGCTACACCAGCTACCGCCAGGACAACTGGGTGGATCTGCTCCCATTGGCCGAGTTTGCTTATAATAATTCCGTCCATGCCTCGACCCAGCAGACGCCCTTCTTTGCCACAGGCGGTTTCCATCCGCGTGGGTTTCCGGCTGTGACTCCTGTCTCCGCAGTTCCTGCAGCAGGTCAGTGGCTACAGGAGCTTCAGGCCGCTCAGTCCCTGTTACAAGAACAGCTTGAGGTGGCCAAGGAGGCATACAAGCGGGGGGCAGATCGGCGCCGTCAGGAGGGACCTCCTTTGCAGGTGGGAGACTCTGTCTGGCTCTCCACACGCCATCTTCCTCTACAGCGACCCTGTCGGAAGTTGGATGTGCGGTTTGTGGGGCCCTACAAGATTGTGGCTCAGGTGAATCCCGTAGCATTCCGGCTTCAACTCCCACGGACTTGGCGGATCCATCCGGTCTTCCACCGCTCCTTGCTGCTTCCTGCTGCTGGGGTTCGATCTGACGCCGGTCCCACACCTCCACCCGATCCTGTCCTGGTGGATGGGGAGCAGGAGTTTGAGGTGGCCCAGATTTTGGACTCTCGTCGCCATCGTGGTCGCCTTCAGTACCTTGTCGACTGGGCCGGCTACGGGCCGGAGGAGCGCTCCTGGGAGGATGCCTCTGATGTTCATGCTCCTCAGTTGGTGCAGGCCTTCCATCACCGCTTCCCTGACCGACCTTGTCCTCCGCACATGGGGGGAAGACATTATGGGAGGGGGAATGATGTCATGGACAGCCAGGAGGAGGATTCAGAAGATGAGGAGAACCCACTTCCTCAGGTGCAGGAGGAACCTGAGGTAGTGTCAGGGCCCAGTTCTGACCTCCCAGCCCCAGTGGAACCTGGGGTTCAGCAGCCCAGCCTTTTTTTTTTTTTAAAACATTTTATTCACATTTTCACATACATTAACACATAGATTAACACATATATACAAACCAGGAATACAAACCAGTCAATACTATTTACATTAATATACTATTCTTATAATCACTATATCCTGGTGTTTATTTGCACATTATTATATCCACCCCCCCTTCCCTCCCCCCCTTGGATAGATGGTACCATTATATCTATTTTCTTATTGTCTTAAAACCAATTTCATAACGTTCAATAATTCATGGCCCCCCCACCTGTATTGTTGAATATATATTATCAATTTAAACCATTTGCCCATCCAGATGTTCCTATTGTCTTTAACTATGGTCTCATTACTATCTAAATAATCAGTAATCATTTGATCTGATAAATAGTGCTGCCAGTTTTCAATCTGCCATTTACTTTTATCTTTCCATCCCAAGACTATAACAGCCTGAGCTGCCATAATCATCTGTTGGAATAGATATTTATCTGTACTTACATTTAATTGTGATTCTATATCTTGGGTAATACATATTTCTTTTGTTTTGCTTACTCTATATCCCAATATTCTTTCTATCCATCCCCACACTTCAGTCCAAAATTTTTGTACTTCAGGGCATTCCCACATCATATGCAATAATGTACCCAGTTGTCCACATCCATGCCAGCATAGTGGTGATACATTGGGGATAAATTTTGCAATAATTTTTGGTGTTCTATACCAACGCATCATCACTTTCATTTGAAGTTCTTTCACCCTTGTATTTTTTATCTTCACAATATTTTCCCAGATTTTTTTCATTTTCTGGTTTGTAGTATTTATATCTGTTCCCCATTTCTGTGTGAGGAGATCTATATTATTATATAAAAAATGATTTAGAGCCATATATACCTCCCCTGCTATTCCTTTTATATTTTTTAATTTCTCTTCAAATATCTCTTCCAACTGGGTATTGTTGTTTTGCATACATTGGCTATAGTTCCTCTGCAGCATCAAGTTTCTGGCTTGGGTTATTTGCAGCCATTTATTATCGCCTAATATTGCTACCCATCTATCTCTAGGGATGGGATTGCCTCCTTGATAGTAACAGTTGCGAATAGTTATTATTCCATTTTCCGCTAGTTTGTCTAAATCTGTTTTACTAAAGATTTCAACTTCATTATTTAGAGATCTTATATGCGTGAATTTGGATAGCCTAGGCATAAGTTTATATTGCCAACATTTCCATACTTTCATTGATGTTCTAGTCGGTTGCAGACATTGCTCTAAAAATGTTCTATTTATATTAATATTCAACATCGATTTATTCTCCATTTTATTAATATTTCTTTCAATTCTAGCCCATTTAACATTTGTAAATTCTAATTGAAATATTTTTTTTATTTGGAAAGCTAAATAGTAGTTTTCTATATTCGGCAGTCCCCATCCACCCTCTTTAACATTTCCATATAATTTTCTTTGGGATATTCTTGGTCTTTTCTCACCACACATCCAAAACCTTATCTTTTTATCCCAACCCTGAAGTGTTTGTTTTGTTACTTCCTCTGACAAAGTTTGCATCAAAAAGAGCAACTTAGGCAGGATCATCATTTTAAATGCCCTTATCTTACCTAGAAGGCTTAGATTTTTTTCCTTCCATCCCTTCATTTGTTTCAAAATATTTTTCCATATTTTAAAATAATTGGATTTCATCATAAGTCCTACATTTTTGCATAAATTCACCCCTAAATATTTCATCCTTTTTAATCCCATTTTCAGTCCAAAGCTTTGTTGAATTGCCCTTTGTTCATTTCTATCTGTATTCTTATATAATATTTCTGATTTAGAGACATTTACTGTCAGTCCTGAATTTAATCCAAATTCCCTAGTTATATTTAACACTTCTTCCACCATTCTATATGGCTGGTTGGAAATTACTACAGAATCGTCTGCAAATAAGTTAATTTTGACTTCTTCCCTTCCTATTCTATATCCAGTAAAATTATCACTTTCTCTTAATTTATTTGCCAATGGCTCAATTGCTAAGAGGAATAATATTGGAGACATCGGACACCCTTGCCTTGTCCCATTTTTAATTTCTATAGGTCTCGTTAGTCCTGTATTAATTCTAATTCTGACAAAGTTATTCCTATAGATATTTTTTATCGTCTCTGTAAATTTTTCTCCCAGCCCATATTTTTGGCATATCTCAATTAAATATTCATGGTTCACCGAATCAAAAGCCTTAAATATATCCAATTTCATTAATGCTAATTTATTTTTATATTTATCGGAATGATATAATAGATTGGATACTATTTTAATAGGATCACCAATGTGTCGATTTTTAACAAACCCATATTGGTCTTCATTTATTAATAGTGGTATCATTTTTTCCATTCTTTTAACTAATATTCGCATTAAAATCTTATAGTCTTCGTTTGACAAAGATATGGGCCTATATGATTCTGGTTCTGTGGGGTCCCTCCCCTTTTTTGGAAATATTACCACCTCTGCCTCCCTCCAAGTTGCTGGAACCTCCCCCCTTAGTAATACCCCATTGAATACTTCTAGTAGTTGTACTTTTATTTCTTCTTTAAATGCTTTATAAAAAGATGCCGTGAATCCGTCTGGGCCTGGGGCCTTACCAATTTTCATATCTTTAATTGCCTGCTCTACTTCTCCCACTGTTATTGGGTCATTCAGCCATCTAGTCTGTTCGGCATTTAACCTTTTGTTTATTCTTATATCATTTCGTACTCTAATTTTTTCCCCATATAATTCTCCATAAAAGGATTCAAACACATTTTTAATTTCCTCCCCTTCTCTTATTATCCCTTGTCTATCTTTTACTTTACTTATTACTTTAAGTTCTTGTTTACTCTTAAGGTAACTTGCCAAATTCTTCATTCCTTTTAATCCCCATTTTTTATATAATCCTTTAGCATATATTTGTTTATGTCTAAATTCAATTTCGTCTTTTTTATATTTTTCCATTTTTTTCATATCCAACCGATGTTTAGATTCTTGAGTCTTTAGTTGTTTATGCAGAGTTTGTAAATTCTTAATTTCCTCTGTTAATCTCTTTTGTTCCTCTCTTTCTGTCCTCCTTATTCTTGCCATTGCTGAAATACATATTCCTCTAAAATATGCTTTAGCTGTATCCCAAATTGTTGCCATTGTCATCCCATCTGTTCTATTAATTCTAAAAAAATGTTCTATTTCTCTTTTTAATTTTGATTTCTGCTCTTGTTTCTGTATCATAGTATTATCAAATACCCATTTTTTATTTGTTCTATCCTGAGTCAATCTAATTTTTGCCACGATCGGTGCATGGTCTGATAGCCAGATGGGTCCCGTTTCTATCTCTGTAATTAAACTTTGATTATTCATCCCCATTAAAAGATAATCAATGCATCTATAACATCTATGCCTATGTGAGTAATATGTTGCTGGGTGGTCCCTTGCATTGGATCTTTCATACATATTTATATAATTCAAACTTTCTAGTTCTTGAATTTTAAATTCATTATGTCCATATCCCAGTTCAATATTTAGATCTGCTCCTATAAATTTTTCTCCTATAGCAAATCGAGTAAATTTTTTCAGAGTCTTTCTCAAGAATCTTTTTTGTCCAGTATTCGGGGAATAAATTGACGCCAGGGATACTTCCTTACCCATCAGTTTTCCTTTAACAAAAATATATCTCCCCTCATTATCTTTTTTTTCTTCCCATAATTCAAAAGAGATATCTTTTCGTATTACAATTGCCACACCCCTGGCCTTGTTTGTTCCACGTGACTCATATATATTGCTCCAATTTGCCATATTCCATAGGGGTCCCCTATCGTTTTTAGCTTTATGTGTTTCT
The DNA here is from genome assembly GCA_023333525.1 of Aspidoscelis tigris stejnegeri. NCBI lineage: Eukaryota > Metazoa > Chordata > Lepidosauria > Squamata > Teiidae > Aspidoscelis > Aspidoscelis tigris. Next base: position 3,289,892 of record JALMGA010000028.1, on the reverse strand, counting down.
TGTATTAATAAAACCTGAGACCCAAGTTGTCTTACTAACTTCTGCAACCTAAATCTTTTTAGGGGGGCTCCTAATCCATTAACATTCATTGTTGTAACCGTTATATCCATTAAGTTTGCATTGCACTCTATTCTTATATTTGGTCTTTATTGTATATGGTACCTGTTCTTCTATCCTTCCCTCCCCACTCCTGCTCACCTTATACTTCTCCCATTGGTGAAGTATCAGCTTTGCCATCTGGTATAGCTGCATAACAGGGCTTGTGACTGCTTCTCACCTGGGTCCCCCTCCTTAATTTTATCTTTCCCATATTTAACTTCTATACATATATTTCTTCTGTGTAACCTATATTTCTATCTTCCTGGCCTTTACTATATACAGTGGTACCTTGACATACGAGTTTAATTCGTTCCGTATCCTTGCTCTTATGTCAAATCGCTCGTACCTCAAAGCAATTTCCCCATTAATCCGTTCCAGCTCCCAAAACACCACCTCAGTTGTTTTTGTTATGTACTGTACTGTATTTACATACTCATATCTCAAATCTTGCTCTCATCTCAAAGCAAAATATCACTCGCTTGGCGGCTTGTATCTCAAAACACTTGTATGTCAGGGCACTTGTATGTCGAGGTACCACTGTATTTCTATTTACTTCTATGTTCTAATACCTTAAATTTAACTTCTTACAATTAAAGTCATGTCTATCTCATACTTTATATAGTTTTAACTGCCTAAAATCATTCATACATGTTACAGCTTAGTATCCATAATATTCTACCAAATTAAATTCTATACAATTACACCCAATAATTACTTTGAGATAAGCATTATATATATAGACATATATATACATATACATATATATACACATACATATACATATACATATTTCTACTTTCCTCCCTTTTCCTTCCCTCCCCTGCCTCCCCCCCCAACCACCCCCTCCTCCTCTCCCTCCCCTCCCTCTTCTCTTTTTCCCCTATATCTCCAAATATTCTTTCTTATCTAAAGGGATTACAACAGTATTTTCTATTTTTATTTTATATAAATAATATATATATTTATATATATATTAACATAAATTCCTAAATTTAATTTAACCCAAAATTTCTTCATAGTTCAGAGATTTATTAATGCATATTATCCTTACTTCTACACAAATGTAAGGGAAGGAAAGAGGAAAGAAGTGAGATGAAGAGGGGAAAACATGGAGGCAGGGTAGCATATGAAGGGAGAATTCACTCCTACTTATTTGTATCTCCCCCTTCTCATAATTCTCTTCTATAAAGCTTCTTTATTTGTTCTTAGTGGCGCTTCGTGTCTTTCTTTCATATTGTATTTCCCTTCTGTGCCTAGCTTCTAGTGGCTTTTTTTTCTGTTTCTTTTCTTCTTCCTCTGCTGCTGCTTCCCTATCAGAGTCATTGCTCCCAACTTCAATATTGGCAGCTTCAGCTTTCAGAGTTTCTATTAAAGCCTCGCCTTCATTTATTGTCCTTGCTTTCAGCATTTTTCCTTGATAATGAACGATGATTGCCGTTGGTATTATCCATTTAAACCGGAATCCCAAAGCTTCTATTTTTCGACATATAGGTCTCAATACAAATCTTTCTTTAAGTGTCTGGTTTGCTAAGTCCATATATATTTCCACCTTCTGTCCCTTGAAATTTAAGTCTTTTTTTGCCCGGAGTATTTTATATACTTTGTCTCTCATTGCTTCTCTCCAGAAGGCTACCACCACATCCAGTGGCTTCGTATTGGCTTCTCGTCTCCTTCCCACCCTGTGTGCTCTGTCTATGTCCGTTGCTTCTATTTCAATATTATTTTCCTTCCAACAGGACACACAGGTGTTTATCAGTTCAGAATTGGGGATTTCTGATGGCAGTAATTTAATTCTTAAATTTTTTCGTTTTTGCCGATTAATCAAATCAGTTACAGCATCTCGTAGCTCCTGCAGTTCTCTTTTATTTTCCACCCCCATTTCCTTAGCATCTTCAGCCATTTGCCGTGTTTCCCTCTGTTCAGTTGTCAGTTTGTCTATTTTATTCTCTAAAGCCTGGAATGATGTTTTAAATGACGTACTAATTTCTTCCAATTTATTCATTATGTTTATAATATCCCTGCCAGTGACCGGTTCAGTGTTAATGTCCATTATCTCATCCGACGCCATTACTAGCTTCGTCTTTCTCCCCTCCACGCCTCTTGTAGCTCAGCTTTAAAGTTGTTTTTAAACTTCTAGGCTTTTTTTCTTTCAGCTGCCACAACTATTTTAAGCTTCTCTATTACTCCCTTTCACTTATCTCCCTAATTGCAAGTCTTAAATATGGTTTTATCTTACTTTTTCGCCATATGTTGGAGGGAGCTGCCTCGGCCGTGTCTACCTCGTTAGCCGAGACATGCGCAGTCCGTTCAGGTCTAGCCCTAGCCCTAGCCCTAGACCTAGACCTAGACCTAGACCTCTCAATCACCCACACCCTAGCTCAGCCCTGGCTCTAGCCCTAGCGAAACCCGTAGCCCTAACCCTAGCCCTAGCCCTAAGCCTAGCCCTAGCCCTAGCCCTCTCACTCACCCACACCTGTCATGGACAGCCAGGAGGAGGATTCAGAAGATGAGGAGAACCCACTTCCTCAGGTGCAGGAGGAACCTGAGGTAGTGTCAGGGCCCAGTTCTGACCTCCCAGCCCCAGTGGAACCTGGGGTTCAGCAGCCCAGCCTTACCTCAGCAGAAGCACAAGATGAGGGAATCTTGGAACAGCAGGGCATAGAGATTCCTAGCTTTAGGCAGAGGAGAGCGGCAAAGGAAGGGTTAAGAAGATCCAAAAGACTTGCAGAGAAGCATGCTGATAGCCTGCAGCTGGGACTGTAAATAAAGCACCGGGCAGACACCCAGGACTTTTGTCAGAATCTATTGGTTCTCCCTTTGGGAAAGCTGCTCTATCTGACTTGGAATACCTGGCTATCGTGACTCCGGACCGGACCGTGACGTTGCTCTCTGGAACCCTGGACTTGGACTGTTTATTGACCCTGCTCTCTGGACTACGTTTGCTGTGGTTGCTGTGTGTTAGAACAGCCTGGACAAGTAAGCTTAAGCAGTTTCTTATCAGCTGTGTGTCGGTGTGTGGCTGCCAGCTTTCCCGGACAACACCCTAGCTCAGCCTTGGCTCCAGCCCTAGCCAAACCCGTAGCCCTAACCCTAACCCTAGCCCTAGCCCTAAACCTAGCCGTAGCCCTAGCCCTAGCCCTAGCCCTAGCCCTAGCCCTAGACCTAGACCTAGACCTAGACCTAGACCTCGCCCTCTCACTCACCCACACCCTAGCTCAGCCCTGGCTCTAGCCCTAGCCAAACCCGTAGCCCTAACCCTAGCCCTAGCCCTAAGCCTAGCCCTAGCCCTAGCCCTAGCCCTAGCCCTAGCCCTAGCCCTAACCCTAACCCTAACCCTAATTTTAACCCTAACCCTAACCGTAACCCTAACCCTAACCCTAACCCAAACCCTAACCTTAGCCCAGCATTAGCCCTAGCCCTAGCCCTAACCCTCATCCTAACCGTCACTCTCACCCTCACCCTCACCCTCACACTAACCCATCCCCTACCCCTACCGCTACCCCTACCCCTACCCCTACCCCTACCCCTACCCCTAAACCCAACTCTAGATCTAGCCCTATTCCTAGTCTTAGTCCAAAGCCTAACCCTAGCCCTAGCCCTAAACCTAGCCGTAGCCCTAGCCCTAGCCCTAGCCCTAGCCCTAGACCTAGACCTAGACCTCGCCCTCTCACTCACCCACACCCTAGCTCAGCCCTGGCTCTAGCCCTAACCAAACCCGTAGCCCTAACCCTAGCCCTAGCCCTAAGCCTAGCCCTAGCCCTAGCCCTAGCCCTAGCCCTAGCCCTAGCCCTAGCCCTAGCCCTAACCCTAACCCTAACCCTAATTTTAACCCTAACCCTAACCGTAACCCTAACCCTAACCCTAACCCAAACCCTAACCTTAGCCCAGCATTAGCCCTAGCCCTAGCCCTAACCCTCATCCTAACCGTCACTCTCACCCTCACCCTCACACTAACCCTTCCCCTACCCCTACCGCTACCGCTACCCCTACCCCTACCCCTACCCCTAAACCCAACTCTAGATCTAGCCCTATTCCTAGTCTTAGTCCAAAGCCTAAGCCTAGCCCTAGCCCTAGCCCTAGCCTTAGACCTAGACCTAGACCTAGCCCTAGACCTAGACCTAGACCTAGCCCTAGCCCTAGCCCTAGCCATAGCCATAGCCCTAGCCATAGCCCTAGACCTAACCCTAACCCTAACTCTAACCCTAACCGTAACCCTAAACCTAACCCATCCCAAGCCCTAGCCATAGCCTTAACTCTAAAGGTAACCCGAGCCCGAGCCCGAGCCGTAAGCCTAACCCTAGCCCTAGCCCTAGCGCTAGCCCTAGCCCTAGCCCTAACACTAACTTTCACCTTCACCATCACCCTCACCCTAGCCCTGCTCTGGCCGTAGACATAGAAATAGCCCGAAACCTAACCCTAGACCTAAGCCTAATCCTAGCCCGAGCCCGAGCCCGAGCCCGAGCCCTAGTCGTAGCACTAGGCCTAGGCCTAAACCAAACCCTAACCCTAACCCTAACCCTAACCCTAACCCTAACCCTAACCCTAACCCTAACCCTAACCCTAACCCTAACCCTAACCCTAAAACTTACCCTAGCCCTGGCACTAGCCCTAGCCCAATCCTAACCTTAAGCTTAACCCTAGCCATAGCCATAGCCCTAACCCTATCCCTCACCGTACCCCTAACCCAAACCCTAGCCCCAGCCCTAGCCTTCACCGTACTAGTGCTAGTGCTAGTGCTAGGGTTAGGCTTAGGGCTAGGGCTAGGGCTAGGGCTAGGGCTAGGGCTAGGGCTAGGGTTAGGGTTAGGGTTAGGGTTAGGGTTAGGGTTAGGGTTAGGGTTAGGGTTAGGGTTAGGGTTAGGGTTAGAGCTAGGGCTAGGGCTAGGGCTAGGGCTAGGGCTGGGCTAAGGTTAGGGTTAGGGTTAGGATATTTTTAGGGTTAGGGTTAGGGTTAGGGTTACGGTTAGGGCTAGGGCTAGGGCTAGGGCTAGGGCTAGGGCCAGGGCTGGGCTAAGTTTAGGTTTAGGGCTAATGCTAGTGCGAGGGTTTGGGTTAGGGTTAGGGTTAGGGTTAGGGCTAGGGCTAGGGCTAGGGCTAGGGCTAGGGCTAGGGCCAGGGTTAGGGCCAGGGTTAGGGCCAGGGTTAGGGTTAGGGAAATTGCTAGAGCTAGGGCCAGGGCAGGGCTAGGTTCAGGGTGAGCGTGAGCGTGAGCGTTAGGGCTAGGGCTAGGGCTTGGGCTAGGGCTAGGGCTAGGGCTAGGGCTAGGGCTAGGGCTAGGGCTAGGGCTAGGGCTAGGGCTAGGGCTAGGGCTAGGGCTAGGGCTAGGGCTAGGGCTAGGGCTAGGGCTAGGCTTAGGCTTAGGCTTAGGCTTAGGCTTAGGGTTAGGGTTACGCTGAGGTCTAGGGCTAGGGCAAGGGTTAAGTTTGGGTTAAGTTTGGGGTTATGTTTAGGGTTTGGGTTAGGGTTAAGGCTAGGGCTAGGGCTGGGCTAAGGTTAGTGTTAGGTTTAGCTTTAGGGTTTTGTTTAGGTTAGGGTTAGGGTTAGGGTTAGGGTTAGGGTTGGGGTTGGGGTTGGGGTTAGGGTTAGGTTTAGGTTTAGGGTTAGGGTTAGGGTTAGGTTTAGGTTTAGGGCTAGGACTAGGACTAGGACTAGGACTAGGACTAGGGCTAGGGCTAGAGCTAGGGTTTGGTTTAGGGTTAGGGTTAGGGTTAGGGTTAGCTCTCAGGAGCCTTCCCCCCCTAAAAAAAATTAACAGGCTCCCGAGAGCTCTAGACTAAAAGGAGAGAGACAAAAAATTAAAAATAAAAATAAAAAGCCTATCTCACTCCGGGATTGGCCGAAGCCCCCGAGTCTCAACAAGGGGCTTCTTGTAGGCACCCGGCTGCCTCCCTCCCAAGTTCCTAAGGTTCTGCCTGGGTGTTTCAAAGCCCTCTGCTCCACTTTAAGAGCAGTGTTCCTCAAATCTAGTGAGGAGATTCTACAGATGAACGGGGACCGTCCTTCAATTATTTCTCCCTTACCGGCTTTTAAATTTTCTCTTTAAGAAAAAATCTCCCAAGGCAACAAAGAGGTGCGGAGGCAGGGGCATGCAGGCCTTTCAATTGTACTGGAACTCTGCTTGGTCTAGTGCAGTGATGGCAAACCTTTTGAGCTCAGTGTGTCAAAATTCACGAGAAAACCTAGCTTAACTCAGGCGCTGTGTCACATGGAGAAATAGGTTGGCCATCACTGGTCTAGTGCCTAAGGAGCCGGACTCTTATCTGGCAATACGAAGCCAGCTGGTGGAGTGTGGGCTAGTCACAGGTCTCGCCTGATCTCTCTCTGGCGGGGAGAAGAACAGAAAGCCTTGTCAGCCGTTTTGAGTCCCCTTAAACAGGTGAGAAAAGCGGGGTAGAAAAGCCAACTCTTCTTCATCTTCGCCTTGCCCTACCAAGAGATGCTCTGCAAAGCAAAGTGGGGACAAGTTGGAGGAGGAGCCGTTGGATTCGCTCGAGGGCGAAACAGAGATACTCACTAACGCAGAACGGTGCGTACCCCTCCTCCAATACCACTGACCCATTTACATGGCCAGCGCCATGCAGCCCCATGCACGCATTCACACAAAGAGCTAGACCTTTCAGGTTTCGTGGGTTGGTCTTTCTGGCAATACAGAAGAGCTCAGGACAATCCGCTGCAGACATCTTGGAGCCCCTGGCAAGTAAAGCAAAATGAAACGCTTAACATTCGATGCCGCAGGAAATAAATCAAGCATTTCGTGTTTGAAGTATTAGCTGCAAAAAAAACTACCAGGGCCATTTTCTTCTTTCTAAATACTGCCAAATCTTTGACTGGAAAACAAACGCGTTCATTCAGCCAGCCAGCCTGCCATCATAGAGGGGAAAATTTTTTTCATACGTTTATTCTAGGCTTTAAAAATACAGTAACATGCTATTGAACATTTCTAGGGGATTAAAAAAAAAGTTATTGCCACTAAGATATGTCTCTATTACGTGACTTGAGAATACCTAAGAGAACGCCTTCTCCCGTATCCAGCTGCCCGTGCCTTGGGATCTGGAGGGGAGGCCCTCCTGGGTGTCCCGCCACCCTCAGCAACAAAATGGGCGGGCACTCAGCACAGGGCCTTGTCAGCGATGGCCCCTGGGCTATGGAATAGTCTCCCCCTTGACTTGCGTCAAGCTCATTGTCCGTACGGCTTCAGGAAGGCAGTTCACCTTTCCATTTGACCTCTGGCCTTTCAGGTGACATTTGACCCCTTTGGTGACCTTCGACTCTTCCAGTGACTTTTGACACCCTTGTTGACCTTTGATCATTTTGGTGGCCTTTGACCTCTTTAGTCTTGGGATGCCCCAGCCGAGCTGGCACTAGAGGTTCCTAAGGGACTTCAAAATGAGTGTGAATCCCAAAGTGACTTTGAAGTCAATTTGAAGTGCCCTCAGAGAAATCTCCGAAGCCAACTTAGAAATCACTTCGAAGTCAAAATAGAAGTCACTCCAAACTTACTTCTAGGGGTCCTTCATGGGTCCTTCAAGGATTCTCTGGACGGAGGGGTTTTTTCGAATGCAGAGGAGTTTGATTTTATCTTGTTTTGTGCAGATGGCTACACAGAGCAGGCACAAGCAGCCGCTCACCTTGGGATGCCCCAGCCGAGCTGGCACTGGAGGTTCTTAAGGGACTTCAAAATGAGTGTGAATCCCAAAGTGACTTCGAAGTCAATTTGAAGTGCCCTCAGAGAAATCTCCGAAGCCAACTTAGAAATCACTTCGAAGTCACTGTGCCATATCCACCTAACCTCTACCTGGCTGTCCCATGCAGATGCAGCACGGTGGGAAGGCCTCAAATTCTCGATTTCAAACATCCCAGGGTAATGGAGTGGAGACAGCACGTTGAAATGACCAAGCCCAGAATGGTCAATGAGATGTAGATTGAAAGCGTTCCCAAAGAGGCACTGACTAGGTGCTAGCTGATCAGTGCCAGGCCTCAAGAATACAATCCGTCGCCATCCTTTCTGGGGCATTGGAGAAAGACATTGTCCCGGCTTGGCAACACTAAGGCGTGGGGTGAACTCTGCTCCTGAGAATGGGTGACCCCAAACCGCTCTCAATCAGTACCATAAGAAGACGTCATCTACTTGGCTATCCCTGGCAGATGCAGCACAGAGGGAAGCCGGCAAAATCTCGATAGGATAGATAATAGGATATTCTACAGTATATTAAAGTAAGTACATTGAAATGAGAAAGCTCTGAAAGGTCAATGAGAGCTAGAGTAGAAAGCGTTCCAAAAGAGGCACTGACAATAGACTAGGTGCTAGCTGATCAGTGTCAGGCCTCAAGAATACAATCCGTCGCCATCCTTTCTGAGGCACTGGCGAAAGACATTGTCCCGGTTTGGGAAGACTAAGGCATGGTGTGAACTCTGCTCCTGACAAAGGGTGATCCCAAAACGCTCTCAATCAGTACCATAAGAAGACGTGATCTACTTGGCTATCCCTGGCAGAGGCAGCACAGAGGGAAGCCAGCAAACTCTCAATAGATAGAAAATAGGATATTGGACAGTATATTAAATAAGGCAAGTACATTGAAAGGAGCCAGCCCAGAAAGGTCAAAGAGAGCTAGAGTAGAGAGCGTTCCGAAAGAGGTGCTAGCTCATCAGAGACAGGCCAGAAGAACGCAATCCGCCACCATCCTTGACGGGGCATTGGCGAAACACATTTCCTCGAATGGGCAACACTAAGGCATAGTGTGAACTCTACTTCTGGTATAGTGGACGATGCGATGCCAATATCAATCTGTACCATTTCCACCTCGCCTCTACCTGGCTGTCCCTTGCAGTTGCAGCATGGTGGGAAGCCCTCAAATTCTCGATTTCATACAGCCCAGGCTAATGAAGTGGAGACAGCACATTGAAATGACCAAAACCAGAATGGTCAATGAGATGTAGAGTAGAAAGCGTTCCGAAAGAGGCACTGACATTAGACTAGGTGCTATCAGGCCAGTGCCAGGCCTCAAGGATCCAATACGTCGCCATTCTTTCTGGGGCATTGGCGAAGGACATTGTCCAGGCTTGGCAACACTAAGCCATGGTGTGAACTCTGCTCCTGACAATGGGTGATCCCAAAGCACTCTCAATCAGTACCATTACAAGATGTGATCTACGTGGCTCTCCCTGGCAGATGCAGCACAGAGGGAAGGGAGCAAACTCTCAATATGGTTAATTCTACGGTGATAAACATTATATTTAAAACAGCAATTACATTGAAATTGAGCCAGCCCATAAAAGTCAATGAGAGCCAGAGTAGAAAGCTTTCCGAAAGAGGTCTAGCTCATCAGAGCAAGGCCAGAAGAACGCAATCCGTCACCATACTTGACAGGGCATTTTCAAAACACATTGCCTCAACTGGGAAACTATAAGGCATAGTGTGAACTCTCCTTCTGGTACAGTGGACGATGCCATGCCGATATCAATCTGTATTATATCCATCCAGCCTCTACCTGGCTGTCCCTTACAGATGCAGCATGGCGGGAAGCCGGCAAATTCACAAAGTGATACATCCCAGGCTAATGGAGTGGAGACAGCACGTTGAAATGACCAAGCCCAGAATGGTCAATGAGATGTAGAGTAGAAAGCGTTTCTAAAGAGGCACTGACTAGGTGCTAGCTGATCAGTGTCAGGCCTCAAGAATACAATCCGTCGCCATCCTTTCTGAGGCACTGGCGAAAGACATTGTCCCGGTTTGGGAAGACTAAGGCATGGTGTGAACTCTGCTCCTGACAAAGGGTGATTCCCAAACCGCTCTCAATCAGTACCATAAGAAGACGTGATCTACTTGGCTATCCCTGGCAGAGGCAGCACAGAGGGAAGCCAGCAAACTCTCGATAGATAGAAAATAGGATATTGGACAGTATATTAAATAAGGCAAGTACATTGAAAGGAGCCAGCCCAGAAAGGTCAAAGAGAGCTAGAGTAGAGAGCGTTCCGAAAGAGGTGCTAGCTCATCAGAGACAGGCCAGAAGAACGCAATCCGCCACCATCCTTGACGGGGCATTGGCGAAACACATTTCCTCGAATGGGCAACACTAAGGCATAGTGTGAACTCTACTTCTGGTATAGTGGACGATGCGATGCCAATATCAATCTGTACCATTTCCACCTCGCCTCTACCTGGCTGTCCCTTGCAGTTGCAGCATGGTGGGAAGCCCTCAAATTCTCGATTTCATACAGCCCAGGCTAATGAAGTGGAGACAGCACATTGAAATGACCAAAACCAGAATGGTCAATGAGATGTAGAGTAGAAAGCGTTCCGAAAGAGGCACTGACATTAGACTAGGTGCTATCAGGCCAGTGCCAGGCCTCAAGGATCCAATACGTCGCCATTCTTTCTGGGGCATTGGCGAAGGACATTGTCCAGGCTTGGCAACACTAAGCCATGGTGTGAACTCTGCTCCTGACAATGGGTGATCCCAAAGCACTCTCAATCAGTACCATTACAAGATGTGATCTACGTGGCTCTCCCTGGCAGATGCAGCACAGAGGGAAGGGAGCAAACTCTCAATATGGTTAATTCTACGGTGATAAACATTATATTTAAAACAGCAATTACATTGAAATTGAGCCAGCCCATAAAAGTCAATGAGAGCCAGAGTAGAAAGCTTTCCGAAAGAGGTCTAGCTCATCAGAGCAAGGCCAGAAGAACGCAATCCGTCACCATACTTGACAGGGCATTTTCAAAACACATTGCCTCAACTGGGAAACTATAAGGCATAGTGTGAACTCTCCTTCTGGTACAGTGGACGATGCCATGCCGATATCAATCTGTATTATATCCATCCAGCCTCTACCTGGCTGTCCCTTACAGATGCAGCATGGCGGGAAGCCGGCAAATTCACAAAGTGATACATCCCAGGCTAATGGAGTGGAGACAGCACGTTGAAATGACCAAGCCCAGAATGGTCAATGAGATGTAGAGTAGAAAGCGTTTCTAAAGAGGCACTGACTAGATGCTAGCTGATCAGTGCCAGGCCTCAAGAATACAATCCGTCGCCATCCTTTCTGGGGCATTGGCGAAAGACATTGTCCCGGCTTGGGAAGACTAAGGCATGGTGTGAACTCTGCTCCTGACAATGGGTGATCCCAAACCGCTCTCAATCAGTACCATAAGAAGACGTCATCTACTTGGCTATCCGTGGCAGATGCAGCACAGAGGGAAGCCAGCAAACTCTCGATAGATAGAAAATAAGATATTGGACAGTATATTAAATAAGGCAAGTACCTTGAAATGAGCCAGCCCAGAAAGGTCAATGAGAGCTAGAGTAGAGAGTGTTTCGAAAGAGATGCTAGCTCATCAGAGACAGGCCAGAAGAACGCAATCCGTCACCATCCTTGACGGGGCATTGGCGAAAAACATTGCCTCGAATGGGCAACACTAAGGCATAGTGTGAACTCTACTTCTGGTACAGTGGACGATGCGATGCCGATGTCAACCTGTACCATATCCACCTAACCTCTACCTGGCTGTCCTTGGCAGATGCAGCACAGTGGGAAGGCCTCAAATTCTCGATTTCATACATCCCAGGGTAATGGAGTGGAGACAGCATGTTGAAATGACCAAGCCCAGAATGGTCAATGAGATGTAGAGTAGAAAGCGTTCCGGAAGAGGCACTGACAATAGACTAGGTGCTAGCTGATCAGTGCCAGGCCTCAAGAATTAAATCCGTCGCCATCCTTTCTTGGGCATAGGCGGAAGACATTGTCCCGGCTTGGGAAGACTAAGGCATGGTGTGAACTCTGCTCCTGACAATGGGTGATCCCAAACCGCTCTCAATCAGTACCATAAGAAAACGAGATTTACTTCGCTATCCCTGGCAGAGGCAGCACAGAGGAAGCCAGCAAACTCTCGATAGATAGAAAATAGGATATTGTACAGTATATTAAATAAGGCAAGTACATTGAAATGAGCCAGCCCAGAAAGGTCAATGAGAGCTAGAGAGAATTCCGAAAGAGGTGCTAGCTCATCAGAGACAGGCCAGAAGAACACAATCCGTCGCCATCCTTGACGGAGCATTGGCAAAACACATTGCCATGACTGGGCACACTAAGGCATAGTGTGAACTCTACTTCTGCTACAGAGGATGATGCGATGCTGATATCAACGTGTATCATTTCCACCTAACCTCTACCTGGCTGTACCAGGCAGATGCAGCACGGTGGGAAGGCCTCAAATTCTCGATTTCATACATCCCAGGGTAATGGAGTTGAGACAGCACGTTGAAATGACCAAGCCCAGAATGGTCAATGAGATGTAGAGTAGAAAGCGTTCCGAAAGAGGCACTGACAATAGACTAGGTGCTAGCTGATCAGTGCCAGGTCTCAAGAATACAATCCGTCGCCATCCTTTCTGGGGCATTGGAGAAAGACATTGTCCCGGCTTGGGAAGACTAAGGCATGGTGTGAACTCTGCTCCTGACAATGGGTGATCCCAAACCGCTCTCAATCAGTACCATAAGAAGACGTCATCTACTTGGCTATCCCTGGCAGATGCAGTACAGAGGGAAGCCAGCAAACTCTCGATAGATAGAAAATAGGATATTGGACAGTATATTAAATAAGGGAAGTACATTGAAATGAGCCAGCCCAGAAAGGTCAATGGGAGCTAGAGAAGAAAGCGTTCCGAAAGAGGCACTGACAATTGACTAGGTGCTAGCTGATCAGTGCCAGGCCACAAGAATACAATCCGTCGCCATCCATTCTGGGGCATTGGCGAAAGTCATTGTCCCGGCTTGGGAAGACTAAGGCATGGTGTGAACTCTGCTCCTGACTATGGGTGATCCCAAACCGCTCTCAATCAGTACCATAAGAAGACGTCATCTACTTGGCTATCCCTGGCAGATGCAGCACAGAGGGAAGCCAGCAAACTCTCAATAGATAGAAAATAGGATATTGGACAGTATATTACATAAGGGAAGTACATTGAAATGAGCCAGCCCAGAAAGGTCAATGGGAGCTAGAGAAGAAAGCGTTCCGAAAGAGGCACTGACAATAGACTAGGTGCTAGCTGATCAGTGCCAGGCCACAAGAATACAATCCGTCGCCATCCATTCTGGGGCATTGGCGAAAGTCATTGTCCCGGCTTGGGAAGACTAAGGCATGGTGTGACCTCTGCTCCTGACTATGGGTGATCCCAAACCGCTCTCGATCAGTACCATTAGAAGACGTGATCTAATTGGCTATCCCTGGCAGAGGCAGCACAGAGGAAGCAAGCAAACTCTCGATAGATAGAAAATAGGATATTGGACAGTATATTAAATAAGGCGAGTACATTGGAATGAACCAGTCCAGAAAGGTCTATGGGAGCTAGAGAGAGTTCCGAAAGAGATGCTAGCTCATCAGAGACAGGCCAGAAGAACACAATCCGTCGCCATCCTTGACGGAGCATTGGCAAAACACATTGCCATGACTGGGCACACTAACGCATAGTGTGAACTCTACTTCTGCTACAGAGGAGGATGCGATGCCGATATCAACGTGTACCATTTCCACCTAACCTCTACCTGGCTGTCCCATGCAGATGCAGCACGGTGGGAAGGCCTCAAATTCTCGATTTCATACATTCCAGGGTAATGGAGTGGAGACAGCACGTTGAATTGACCAAGCCCAGAATTGTCAAAGGGAGCTAGAGAAGAAAGCGTTCCGAAAGCGGCACTGACAATAGACCAGGTCCTAGCTGATCAGTGCCAGGCCACAAGAATACAATCCGTCGCCATCCATTCTGGGGCATTGGCGAAAGACATTGTCCCGGCTTGGGAAGACTAAGGCATGGTGTGAACTCTGCTCCTGACAATGGGTGATCCCAAACCGCTCTCAATCAGTACCATAAGAAGACGTCATCTACTTGGCTATCCCAGGCAGATGCAGTACAGAGGGAAGCCAGCAAACTCTCGATAGATAGAAAATAGGATATGGGACAGTATATTAAATGAGGCAAGTACATTGGAATGAACCAGTCCAGAAAGGTCTATGGGAGCTAGAGTAGAGAGAGTTCCGAAAGGGGCACTGACAGTAGACTAGGTGCTAGCTGATCAGTGCCAGGCCACAAGAATACAATCCGTCGCCATCCATTCTGGGGCATTGGCGAAAGACATTGTCCCGGCTTGGGAAGACTAAGGCATGGTGTGAACTCTGCTCCTGACAATGGGTGATCCCAAACCGCTCTCAATCAGTACCATAAGAAGACGTCATCTACTTGGCTATCCCTGGGATATGCAGTACAGAGGGAAGCCAGCAAACTCTCGATAGATAGAAAATAGGATATTGGACAGTATATTAAATAAGGGAAGTACATTGAAATGAGCCAGCCCAGAAAGGTCAATGGGAGCTAGAGAAGAAAGCGTTCCGAAAGAGGCACTGACAATAGACTAGGTGCTAGCTTATCAGTGCCAGGCCACAAGAAAACAATCCGTCGCCATCCATTCTGGGGCATTGGCGAAAGACATTGTCCCGGCTTGGGAAGACTAAGGCATGGTGTGAACTCTGCTCCTGACAATGGGTGATCCCAAACCGCTCGCAATCAGTACCATAAGAAGACGTCATCTACTTGGCTATCCCTGGGAGAGGCAGCGCAGAGGAAGCAAGCAAACTCTCGATAGATAGAAAATCGGATATTGGACAGTATATTAAATAAGGCAAGTACATTGGAATGAACCAGTCCTGAAAGGTCTATGGGAGCTAGAGTAGAGAGTGTTCCGAAAGTAATGCTAGCTCATCAGAGACAGGCCAGAAGAACACAATCCGTCGCCATCCTTGACGGAGCATTGGCAAAACACATTGCCATGACTGGGCACACTAACGCATAGTGTGAACTCTACTTCTGCTACAGAGGAGGATGCGATGCCGATATCAACGTGTACCATTTCCACCTAACCTCTACCTGGCTGTCCCATGCAGATGCAGCACGGTGGGAAGGCCTCAAATTCTCGATTTCATACATTCCAGGGTAATGGAGTGGAGACAGCACGTTGAATTGACCAAGCCAAGAATTGTCAATGGGAGCTAGAGAAGAAAGCGTTCCGAAAGAGGCACTGACAATAGACTAGGGGCTAGCTGATCAGTGCCAGGTCTCAAGAATACAATCCGTCGCCATCCTTTCTGGGGCATTGGAGAAAGACATTGTCCCGGCTTGGGAAGACTAAAGCATGGTGTGAACTCTGCTCCTGACAATGGGTGATCCCAAACCACTCTCAATCAGTACCATAAGAAGACGTCATCTACTTGGCTATCCCTGGCAGATGCAGCACAGAGGGAAGCCAGCAAACTCTCGATAGATAGAAAATAGGATATTGGACAGTATATTAAATAAGGGAAGTACACTGAAATGAGCCAGCCCAGAAAGGTCAATGGGAGCTAGAGAAGAAAGCGTTCCGAAAGAGGTACTGACAATAGACTAGGTGCTAGCTGATCAGTGCCAGGCCTCAAGAATACAATCCGTCGCCATCCTTTCTGGGGCATTGGCGAAAGACATTGTCCCGGCTTGGGAAGACTAAGGCATGGTGTGAACTCTGCTCCTGACTACGGGTGATCCCAAACCGCTCTCGATCAGTACCATTAGAAGACGTGATCTAATTGGCTATCCCTGGCAGAGGCAGCACAGAGGAAGCCAGCAAACTCTCGATAGATAGAAAATAGGATATTGGACAGTATATTAAATAAGGCAAGTACATTGGAATGAGCCAGTCCAGAAAGGTCAATGGGAGCTAGAGAGAGTTCCGAAAGAGATGCTAGCTCATCAGAGACAGGCCAGAAGAACACAATCCGTCGCCATCCTTGACAGAGCATTGGCAAAACACATTGCCATGACTGGGCACACTAAGGCATAGTGTGAACTCTACTTCTGCTACAGAGGACGATGTGATACCGATATCAACGTGTACCATTTCCACCTAACCTCTACCTGGCTGTCCCATGCAGATGCAGCACGATGGGAAGGCCTCAAATTCTGGATTTCATACATCCCAGGGTAATGGAGTGGAGACAGCACGTTGAAATGACCAAGCCCAGAATGGTCAATGGGAGCTAGAGAAGAAAGCGTTCCAAAAGTGGCACTGACAATAGACTAGGGGCTAGCTGATCAGTGCCAGGCCACAAGAATGCAATCCGTCGCCATCCTTTCTGGGGCATTGGCGAAAGACATTGTCCCGACTTGGTAAGACTAAAGCATGGTGTGAACTCTGCTCCTGACAATGGGTGATCCCAAACCACTCTCAATCAGTACCATAAGAAGACGTCATCTACTTGGCTATCCCTGGCAGATGCAGCACAGAGGGAAGCCAGCAAACTCTCGATAGATAGAAAATAGGATATTGGACAGTATATTAAATGAGGCAAGTACATTGGAATGAGCCAGTCCAGAAAGGTCAATGGGAGCTAGAGTAGGGTTCCGAAAGAGATGATAGCTCATCAGAGACAGGCCAGAAGAACACAATCCGTCGCCATCCTTGACGGAGCATTGGCAAAACATTGCCATGAATGGGCATATTGTGAACTCTACTTCTGCTACAGAGGACGATGCGATGCCGATATCAACGTGTATCTAACCCTAACCCTAATCTTATCCCTAGCCCTAGCCCTAGCCCTAACCCTAACCCTAGCCCAAGCCCTAGCCCTAGCCCTAGCCCTAGCCCTAGCCCTAGCCCTAGCCCTAGCCCTAGCCCTGGCCCTGGCCCTGGCCCTAGCCCTAGCCCTAGCCCTAGCCCTAGCCCTAGCCCTAGCCCTAGCCCTAGCCCTAGCCCTCACGCTAACCCTCGCCATAAGCCTAACCCTATCCCTAACTCTAACCCGAACCCGAACCCTAACCCTAACCCTAACCCTAACCCTAACCCTAGCCCTATCCCTAGCCCTAGCCCTAGCCCTCTCACTCACCCACACCCTAGCTCAGCACTCCCTCTAGCCCTAGCCAAATCCGTAGCCCTAACCCTAGCCTTAGCCCTAAGCCTAGCCCTTGCCCTCGCCCTTGCCCTCACCCTAACCCTAACCCTAACCCGAACCCGAACCCGAACCCGAACCCGAACCCGAACCCGAACCCGAACCCTAGCCCTAGCCCTAGCCCTAGCCCTACCCCTAGCCCTAGCCCTAGCCCTAATACTAAACCTCACCTTCACCCTAACCCTAACCCTAGCCCTAGCCCTAACCCTAACCCTAACCCTAACCCTAACAGTAACCCTAACCCTAACCCGCCCCAGGCCCTAGCCATAGCCTTAGCTCTAAAGGTAACACTAGCCCTAGCCTTAGCCCTTGCCCGAGCCATA
>JALMGA010000028.1:3267500-3270000 GCA_023333525.1 Aspidoscelis tigris stejnegeri | reverse complement strand
CGTAGCCCTAACCCTATCCCTAACAATAGGCCTAGCCCTAGCCCTAGCCCTAGCCCTAGCCCTAAACCTAAACCTAACTCAAACCCTAACCTTAGCCCAGCCATAGCCCTTGCCCTAGCCCTAACCCTCACTCTAACCCTCTCCCTCACCTACACCCTAAACCTAAACCTAACCCAAAACCTAACCTTAACCCAGCCCTAGCCCTAGGCATAGCACTAGCACTAGCCCTGGTCCTGACCCTATGATAGCCCTAGCCCTAGTCGTAGCACTAGGCTTAGGCCTAGGCCTAGGCCTAACCCTTCCTGTAACCCTAACCGTAACCCTAACCCTAAGCATAACCTTACCCGAACCCTAACACTAAGACTAACCCTAGCCCTAGCCCTAGCCCTAGCCCTAGCCCTACCCATAATCCTACCCCTACCCCTACCCCTACCCCTAACCCAAACCCTACCCTTACCCCTACCCCTACCCTTACCCCAACCACTACCCCTACCTCTTCCCCTAACCCAAACCCTAGCTCTAGCCTAGTCCTATGCCTAAGCCTAGAACTAGCCCTAAGCCTAGCCCTAGCCCTAGCCCTTACCTTAACCTTAACCTTAACCTTAATCCTAACCCTAACCCTAACCCTAACCCTAACCCGAACCCTAAGCCTAACCCGAACCCTAACACTAACACTAACCCTAAACCGAAACCGAAACCGAAACCTAACCAAACCCTAAAGCTAAACCTAACAAAAGCCTTAGCCGAGCCCTACCCCAAGCCTTAACCCTAACCCTAACCCTAACTCTAACCCTAACCCTATCGCTAACCCTAACCCTAAACCTAACCCTAACCTAACACTAACCCATGCCCTAGCTCTAGCTCTAGCTCTAGCCCTATCCCTATCCCTATCCCTAGACCTAACCCTAACCCTAACCCTAACCCTAACCCTAACCCTAACCCTAACCCTAACCCTAACCCTAACCCTAACACTAACACTAACACTAACACTAACTCTAACTCTAACCCTAACCTAAGCTCACCCCTAGCCCTAACCCTGGCCCTAAAACCTAACCCTAACACTAACACTAACACTAACCCGAACACTAGCCCTAAAACTAGCCCTAGCCCAATCCTAACCTTAAGCCTAACCCTAGCCCTAGCCCTAGCTTTATCCCTCGCCATACCCATAACCCTAAACCTAGCCCCAGCCCTACCCCTAGGCCTAGCCCTAGCCCTAGCCCTAGAAGTATTCCTAGTCCTAGTCCTAGTCCTAGTCCTAGTCCTAACCCTAACCCTAGCCCAGGCCTAGCCCTAGTGCTAGCGCTAACGCAAACGCTAACCCTAACCCAAACCCTATTCTTATCCCTAGCCCTAACCCTAACCCTAACCCTAGCCCAAGCCCAAGACCTAGCCCTAAGCCTAAGCCTAACCCTAACCCTAAGCCTAACCCTATCCCTATCCCTATCCCTATCCCTATCCCTAGTCGTAGCACTAGGCCTAGGCCTAAACCAAACCCTAACCCTAACCCTAACCCTAACCCTAACCCTAACCCTAACCCTAGCCCTAGCCCTAGCCCTAGCCCTAGCCCTAGCCCCAGCCCGAGCCCGAGCCCGAGCCCGAGCCCGAGCCCGAGCCCGAGCCCGAGCCCGAACCCGAGCCCTCACGCTAGCTCAGGGCTGGCTCTAGCCCTAGCCCAACCCGTCACCCTGACCGTAACAAAAACTCTAGCCCTAGCCCTAGCCCTAGCGCTAGCGCTAGCCCTAGCCCTAGCCCTAGCCCTAGCCCTAGCCCTAGCCCTAGCCCTAGCCCTAGCCCTAACCCTAACCCTAACCTTAACCCTAACCCTAACACTAACTCTAAGACTAACACTAACACTAACACTAACTCTAACCAGGGTTACGGCTAGGGCAGGGCTAAGGTTAGGGTTTGGGTTTGGGTTTGGGATAGGGTTAGGGTGAGGGTTAGGGTGAGGGAGAGGGTGAGGGAGAGGGAGAGGGAGACGGAGAGGGTGAAGCTGAGCGTGAGGGTGAGCGTGAGCATGAGCGTGAGGGTTAGGGCTAGGGCTAGGTTAGGGTTTGGGTTAAGGTTAGGGTTAGGGTTAGGGTTAGTGCTGAGGCTAAGGTTAGGGCTAGGGCTAGGGCTAGGGCTAGGCTTAGGGCTAGGGCTAGTGTTATTGTTACAATCAGGAACACTAACCCTAACCCTAACCCTATCCCTATCCCTATCCCTAGCCCAAGCCCTAGCCCAAGCCCTATCCCTATCCCTATCCCTATCCCTATCCCTATCCCTATCCCTATCCCTATCCCTATCCCTAGCCCTAGCCCTAGCCCTAGCCCTAGGCCTAGCCATAGCCATAGCCCTAGTCCTAGCCCTGTCCTAGCCCTAGCCCTAGCCCTAGCCCTAGCCGCAGCCCTTCCCTAGGCCTAGCCCGGACCCTAGCCCTAGCCCTAACCCTAGCCGTAGCACTAGGCCTAACCCTAACCCTAACCCTAACCCTAAACCTAACCCTAAGCCTAAG